>JAQQSK010004291.1:8449-119726 GCA_028658325.1 Potorous gilbertii
GAACAACCCAGGTATGTGGTATGCTGTATTGTTTCCTAGTGTGCCATATCATTTCATCATAATACATTCCCACAGCAATTCTACCCCAATTGCATGAAGATTAATAATGTGAATTCACATGTCAGATTAAATGTATGTTAGCCATATCTAATTATAAAGTATTTGATGGGTTGAGAGGAGAAAGCATGAATATTCTACTTTAGATTGGAATGTATAATACATTTCTTTTTAATGTGCTCTCCTCACTGTTTTTTCTTTCTTTAGAAATCGAATGACATTTACTAAACACCTATTAAGGAGAGAGGTGGGTGTAGCGGGGAAAACAGTGGTAGCCTTTTATTTATCATCAGTATGTGCTGTTAGAGCCATCACAGCCACAGTCTATTATATGAAATTTGCATGCAATCAGCTTTTATTTAAAGCCCCAGTCTATTAATAGAAATAGATGAAGGAATCATAAATCAGCTCTTGCTCAGGATTAGAACAGCAAGTTCTGGATCTTAAAAAGGAAAAAAAAAACATGTAAGTGAACAGGAAAAACTGGAAGAAGCTTTATGTCTTCAATAATTATGTATGTAATATAATCTTCATACATACTTTAACACATACATATAAAATATAACATACATATGCACATTTATATTGCATATAAACATTCCTGATATATACCAATGGCATGGGAGTCAGTGTTATATGGTTGATGTGGGACTCTTCTAACAAAAATCTATATCTTCCCCCAAGGATCATCAGACATGATCTGAGTCTCTATTGTTTCTCCATCTCTGGACTCCTCCTAAGGGTTAAATTGTTTTGTCACACAAAACCTGTTGCTTAGTACTCTCTAATGCAGACCTGTACAACTTGGCAGTAGTTAGGGACCGCCATTAAAACAGGCTAAACTTCTTTGGGCCGCCGATAGTTTAGAGTAGAGATTGATGATGGTTGATTGCTGCAGGTCACATGACAAACAGGAGAGTACACAGTGGCAATCCTACATTTTTCACAGGCTGCCCAAAATCCTTTGGTGGCTGGCCATATGTTGTGTAGGCCTGCTATCATAGTCTATTGTGATAAAATTGTCCTAGATGTGACATTTTAAAAATAACTATTTTTAAACATGTTGCGTAGTATACGTGACCCTTTACTCATCCTCGTTCCCCACTACGCTTTCTAGAAGGAAGACACAGTAGTGATTTCCAGGACTAAGTTTGGTCACTATAGTTACTCAGAAGTGAAAGTAGGGAGTCAGAGGGACTGTCAAACCACAGGATCATTAAATGGCAAATCTCTTTTAAATATTGACTTAGTCTCAGGGTTTTTGTGACTAGGTCTTGAAAAATTACCTTTTCGTCTGGTCACCAGCCAAACTTCCAGGTGGTTGGGAAGTTGCTGGGGGTAAGGGAGATGTTGCCTGTACATTATTGAGTGCTGGCCTCCAGTTCAGTTAGTAGAACACCATCTGTCATCTGACAGGGAAGGGCACACTATTAAGAGCTCAATTTCAGAATCCTTTAGCATAACCTATAGACCTCTTTCATTGACACCTGGCAGTCACAGTGATTATCATTATGGCATTTGCTGATGGGTACTCTGAGGCCACGGCTCCAATTTATTTAGTATTCTCTTTAGACAAGCTCCCTAGCAGATGAGAGTTTAAACATTGATCTTAACATTGGTGACTTGATCTTGTGGCAATGTTAAATTATGATGCCACCTTTGAGCTTTAGAGCACAGAGATCCACAGTTCTTATTTGTCCCCAGTGGAGCTACTGGGTGTCAGTGGAAAATTGTGATTACCTCTATCTACCACCACAACAATATTCAAAATTTTCTGGCTCTGTGCTTATTATTATTGGACCATATCCCTTTTGAATCATTGCCCATGGCACAAAATAATATATTGAGTTGTCATCAGGATAACAATAAACCATTTTGTAACCCTGATTAAAGTTTGGAAGCATCTTTTCAAGTTAGGACCCCTTTTGAAATTGCCTTGTTTTCCCTCCCCACCCTAAATGAAACCATTCCCCCTGACTCTGTTTCTACCCTCTCCCTGCAAGGTAATGCCTCTGAATGGAGGTAAACCAGCTTCCAGCTTTTCTACAAAATAAAAGATTGTATCCCCTTCCCCCTTGTTTCACACAACTCAAATAATTACCTCCTTGATTCTCTGTTCTTCTCCAGTGAATTTGGGAGCTCTTTGACCTATTGTCTGCACTCTGTTTCCTGTCAGTCCTCCTTTTTCTCTCCCAGTCCTTTTGTCTTTTCTTGGAAGTGAAGGTTATATACAGGGGTCATTGCTAAGGTGAAGGGGAGTGATGTTTTTTTAAAAAACTAATTTCCTGAGTAGGTATCTCAGTGAAGACACACTTCACAGACTAATAGGACTGAGAGCAAACTGGAAAGGTTATTCAGTCTATCCATGGGAAAATATGATCAAAGGGGTGTTACAGCTGAATAGAAGATTCATTTTTATAAGTCCTAACCCACATAGCATTTATTTTGATCTGTAAATATGCTTTAAATATTCAGGCAGTACTTTTCATTTTTGAATCCCCAACATGTTAATACAATTAAAAACTCAAGTGATATATTAGGTTTTATTTTCATTGGAATTCTCCCTTATTTCAAGTATCTTTTTGAACATTTCAAATGGTTTATTGGCTGTTTTTGTTTGTTTGCTTTTAAATGAAACTCTTACAAACTCCTATTGAACTACATTGTAAATTAAGTATCATATTTTAAAGTGGTTGAATTTGTAAAAATTGTTCTTAATTCACTAAGTACTGTGCTATAGTAAGAATAACACTATATTTAGAAACAGATGACTTCCACTTAACCAAAAGTGTGATACTAGGTGAGTCATCTAAAAATCTTTGAGACTGCAGTCTTTTTCATCTATAAAATGGGTATAATATTTGTACTACCTAACTCGTGTGATTATTGTGAGAAAAGTACTTGACATAATACCTTGAAGTTCCGTAAATATAAACTATGCTTTCTTATTATAGAAACATGAGCTTTCATAATACTTTGAAAAATAAGTTGTCACCCAGTTTAACAAAAGAGTCAGAATTTCAGTATTGACTCAGAATAAAAAATTGGTAATATTTTAGGACATGACCAGATAGCTTTTTTGCTCTTAAAATTTTACTGTTTAGCTGCACATAAGAAGTGAAGTACAGCCTGGCAATATTTTCCAGGGACTCTTGGCAGGGACTGATATTCAGTCACCCTAGTCTAATGAACAATTTTGTTATTCAAGCAGATCCAGACAGTGAAAGAATGAAATAGTTTTCATTACAAACCACTGTTTATTTGAGTGTAAGATACATAATGAGGTTTTGAATCTTCAGGAAAATATCTAGTAGGTGATGACAACCCATAAATTGCAAGAGATTGACTAATAAAGACCCACCCAAGTATAATTCTCTTTTCAAGACTGCCAAAATTGTTGAAAGACTGTGTAAAAATCACCAGGCACATATCCTATTGCTGTGGAAGTAACTGATTATAGAATTTACCTCAGGAATATAAAAAGATAAAGAAAACAGATCCTTTAAGGATCCTTTGTTCTCTCTGAACTATTTTTGTCACAGCTGCCTTGTGAAATCTATGGATCTCTTTTCATAGTAATGTTTTTAAATGCACGAAATAGAATATGTAGGGTAGATTATATTAAATACAGTTACCAAAACATTTTCTTAACAGAGTTCATGGACCACAGGTTAAGAGCTATTGACTTAAAAAGAATATTGTCAAAATATAACTCATTAAAATTAGTGTGACATTCTTACCAGTATAGTAGAAGCTTTTACCTTCTTAAATCTAAAATTTAAGATTTGAAATTGGCTATTTAAAATGTGTGAATGTTTTCTGTGTTGCAAACACTAAGATACTTATTTCTGGGCTTAGGAGTTAGAAGAAAGAAGTTGGATTGAAGATTCTCTAAATACTAGCCTATCATTTTCTTTAAGGACAGGAGCTCTTTGAGAAGACAAAGGGAACTGACATGAGTTTGTTGGTAAATAGCTTCAAGAGGCAGTTTTTTGGTTACCTGTGAATGAAGATCTTCCATTTTCCTTTAGCGGTGGATAAACAGTGGAAACCATTAACTCTTCAGTTTGGGGTTTTTCTATAAAGCATAGTTTTTAGAGCTGGAAGGGACCATAGAAGAGCTCATGCTACATCGGAGGAAGTTGAGGCACACAGAGATGAAAGACTTCTCAGAGCCACACAGGTAGGAAAGGTTAGAGCTCTCACTCCAGAAATCTTTGTCTTGGCTGACTATATTAATTTTAATTAAAAGAGAGGTTCTTGTAGGGATGCTGATTTCCACAGTAAAAACAGCAATCACCAGAAAAAGTACCTAAAATCAATAATGTTTGGAGACATTTAAAAAATTCTACTCTTTTCTAATGAATTTAGTAGTTGACACTAAAGTACTTTTGTTTGTGACTTTTGTCTTTTTTCTATAAGGTATAATATTCTTAATAAGACTTATTTTCTTCCAGAAACTGAGACTTACAAGCATGAACCACTTTGATAGAGGACCACTACTCAGTTGCATTATACTCAGGGTGAATAGTGAGTGCCACCAAGGTTAGCTCTGATAAATAACTTACATTTATATACCTCTTGGAGGTTATTAAAAGACTTTTCCCTCAATAACTTTGTGAGGTCAATGATATAGATAATTTTATCCCCATTTTACAGATAAAGAAACTTTCTCTTAAAAAAATTAGGTGACTTGGCCAAAGTCATTCATCTAGAAAGTATTTGAGGGAGGTAAAAAAAATTTGGGTTCCAGTACAATGCTCTATCTACTACACCATGCTCCCTCTAGACAAAATAGGTTTAATGTGTGTTCTCACTTAATTATCTTTTCTGAAATGCCACTGTCTACTACTGAATTACCATCTCCAAAGCTAAAGCTTAGTGTTTGTTGTCTCAATCATTTAAAACATAAAAATGTCTGAAAATATGGTCAGTTTTTTAAAGATTATTTTTCATTATTGTATATTAGGCTTAGAGGACTTGAGTTTGAATCGTATACATACTACTTACTATTTGACCCTGGGTAAACCTCCTCACCTCTTTGCAGGAAATTCCCTCATTCTCTCATGCCCCTGCCTCAGCCCTTTGAGTTACCCTTAGAGAGTAGAAAAGAGATAAGTTGCATGCTAAATCTAGTGCATTTACATAAATTAAGAGTATTACCCTGCAGAACAAGAATGGGTCTGTATTCTGTATCCATTGTCATCGTTTCAACTGCTGATCACAAAGCTCAAACTCTGTGATCCCTGGAAATATGTGCTTATTGCACAAAGCAGAGTTTTAATTTATTCAGAAGTGTTAGTTTGGCAGACACAACACTGATTATAATTTAGAGCAATAGGAGTGTTGACATTTCTCAACTGTCTGTATTTAAAAATTAAACAGGTTATCAGTAATATTCACACATATTATCTTCCGTTCCATAAGTCAGATAAAAATGTGACTTCTCCACAAATTCACATTTTCAGTTTACAGAGAGATTTAAGGAAAAGAGCATTGTTGTCATAATATTTTCTTCAGGCTGAGGGAAGACAATAGCCAAAGGAGAAAAAAGTCTTTTAAAATTACAGCATCTTAAATCTTAACTTTAATAATTTGAAAGTAAGAATTGTTCTGTCAGGTACCTATGTCTGCGTTCCTATTTCATGCCTGCCAAGTTTCATCAGTGGCAACTATCTTACAGATGCGTTTCTGCATCTTATTTTCAGAGAGTAAATATGCCTTGCTGTGACACACTCTCTGAAGCTTTGAAAACTGCCTTTAGATCAGTCATATTGTTTTGTTTTCTGAATTTGACATTGACATCAACTTGGTTTTTATTTTGAGCTGCTTTCCAATTAAACAAGGAGGAAAAGTGAAAATTTAATCAGTCTTGCAATTTATTTTGAAAGGATTGTTATAGGCTAGAGAAGGGGAAACAGTGAGGAAAAGAGAGCAGCTAATTACTGATAACGTCGTCAGACAGTTGGCTGAAAGCACAGAAAAAGTTAAAAAACTATATGGGCAGATAAATATATGATATGTATGTATGATAAATAACTTACATTTATATACCTCTTTGAGGTTATTAAAAGACTTTTCCCTCAATAACTTTGTTCCTGGTCAAATGCAAAAGAGTATGTTCCATGCATATTGTAAGAATAGTAACTCACATTTACATAGCACCTTCCTCACATTCAGTAGACATGATTGTATCTACATTTTTTTGAACTTCATACTTAATGTGGCCACTACGTCACATTCTCTGAGATGTATTTATTATGATAATAAACATTTTCTTTTGCATTTACTACTTTCCCTAACAGCATACCTTAATGCTTTATCACACACGTAGTCTAAAATTCTGGAAAGTGATTACTTCTGCTATGAGTAGGTCCTTCTCAGTCTGCAAGTGTAACTCCTGCAATTGTCATCCTACATCCAGTTTTGCAAAGTTTGAAAGACTTGAAAGTGCTCAGTTTCTCAATTACATAAACGTTTAAAGGCAATAGAATTTCACAATCAGAGACGGAAGGAAACACAAAGAGGCATCTAGTACAACCCCTACCTCAAGAGGAATCCACTCTGTAACATCTCAGTTTTTGGAGGGAGTACTTTGTGGAGGGACAATGCATTGCTTTGTATGGCTACCAGTTCTACTTTTTTTCTATTTATTAGTAAGCTTTTTCTTCTACGGAGCCAAAATCTGTCTCTCTTTATCTTCTATGTAGTACTCCTAACTTTTCACTGTGTGGTCACAGACTTGGTTCCCCTTTATCTGGCAGCTATTGTGCTATAATACCTCCTAAATCTTCCCTAGGTCTCAAACACATCTTATATGTCCAGCTGGTTTTTATGAAACATTGCCTTCACTCTTGTAACCATCTTATTTACCCTACCCTGAATATACTTCAGTTTCTCATAGGATCACAGGTTTATAGCTGGAAGGTTTCCCCAGTGTCTACTGGATTGAGGCAGGCAGGTAGTCCCATGGATAAAGCAATGGGTGTAGAGTTGAGATGACATGAGTTCAAATGTCTCCTCGGATACTAGGTAAGTGTTCAACCTTGGTCAAGTCACTTAATTCCGTCTCAGTTGATTCAACTGTGAAATGGGGATAACAACAGCCATATCTCCCAGAGTTGTCCTTAACACAGTGCCTGATATGTAGTAGATACTCATTTTATAGATGAAGAAACCAAGGCCCAGAAAAGTTAAATGACTCCCTCAGGGTCACATAGGTAGGAAGTGGCAGAGCCAGAATTTGAACTTGGAGTCTGGTGACAAAAGATTTAGCATGGAGAGTTATATGTTCTTTCCATTTCACCAACTCTGCCTCTTAAGAAGAGGCAGATAATTTACAATTAGCAAAAGAAACTTACTATTTATTATTAGTAAAGGAAAAGAAAAAAAACCTTTTTCTCCCCAATTATAGCTATCCAAAAAGGAAATGGTCTTCCTCAGTGGTAGTGGATGCTTCATAGAGGTCAGCAGATGCTGCCACCCTTCCTGGGGATGCTTTGAGAAGGGAGTCCTTATTAGGTGTTGGACTAGCCATACCTGAGAAAGTCCTTCCAACTCTGAGATCCTGTAATTCTGTGAATGGAGATGATTTGAGTCAGCATTTGTTGAAATGTGCAATAGATGTTACTTCAAAGATGATTAAGATAGTTGTGAACCATCAGTCAGGGAGCCCAACTAGGGTTTCATAGCAGGAATAGAATTAAAGGGATAGCAGGTCTGTGGCAAACAAAAGAATATTCAGTAGATGAATGAATGAATTTGGACCATGAAATGTTTCTGATGTTCTTAGATATAGGAATATCTAACCTATGACTTCCTTGGATGAAGAAATTCTTGCCACCAGTATTGACCAGCAGCAAGGTAAATAGAAAGCAAGACCTGAAGTGAGGAAGACTCGAATTCTAATCCAGCTTCTGATCCTTGCTAGCTGCTAATCCCAGACAATTTACTTAACCTCTCTCAGCTTCAATTTCTTCACCTACAAAAATAAATGATGTTAATGATAATATTTACCTCCGGATGTTTTTGATGAATAAATTATATATACATACTTGGTAGTATTATGGAAATATAAGGTTTTATTGTCGTAACATATATTCTTAGAGTTTCATAGAACACTTATAGGCTTGCCTAGGGTTATACAGCCAGGACATGACAGAGTCAGGACTTGACAGAGTCAGGGCTTAGAATCTAGGTTTTCCTAATTCCAAGACTAGTTCCCTATCTACTTTGCAATGCTAACTCTTGGTTCTTCCTATATGAGGAGGGACTAGGTGGTCCACTGAGGTACCTTCAGACCTCAGATACTGAGATTGTGTTAGTAGAAATGCATTGAACCATCTGTTATTGAAATGTATAATGGGAGGCAGCACACTGCTAAGCAGATCCATCAAAGGTTGTATGTCACGAATAGTAAGCATGACATCACAGTTTTTTGCATTTCGTGAATACAAGAATTACTTGATACGTAACATGATGCCTGGCACATAGTTGTTATTTAGTTATTTTTTTTCAGTTGTTTCTGATTCTTTGTGACCCTATTTTGGGTTTTCTTGGCAAAGATACTGGAGTGATTTGTCCTTTCCTTCCTCAGCTCATTTTACAGATGAGGAAACTGAGGAAAATAGGGTTAAGTGACTTGCTGAGGCTCACACTGCAGTAAGTTTCTGAGGTTAGGTTAAAATAATAATAATTATATAACATCATGTAAATGATTAAATCTGAGCTTACTGGTTAGATAAGACAGGAGAGGAAGTTAAAATGGGCACTGCAGAACTTATTTAAATGTACCTTCCCCTAGTATAAAACTCTGCATTCCCATGTAAAATACTCTGGTGGATGACTTCATAGTTTGGGGAGAAATGTTAGGTTTCAGAGATTTTTGATAAATCTTTATCTTCAATAATGTCACCACTTAGTACTAATAGTGTATTTAGTAAGAGTCTGCAGTTTGGAAAGTGAGAGTACAGATTTGCCTTTCAAGTAACAACCGCATTATTTTCCACTATAAGAATCAACCACAATAGTTGGGTTCTTCTAAAACCTCTTTTTATTTTTTTCATCTATAATTTAGCAAGACAGACTAGTAAATACATTTAATGTCTTTCAGGAAAGAAAAAACATTTTAAGGATTTCTCTTTAAGACTTGCAAAAATCTCTTTTGTCAATTGAATGGGGAAAACAAGGAAGAAAAATATGTGTGATAGTGTAATCAATAGATATATTTACTGTGTTACATTTCTCTTGCTACTTCTGCTTCAATTCAAGATGTCACCTTTGGAGACTGTAGAGCTGACCCCTCATCATTCCAGAGCTCCCCAGAGGGCAGCATAGTCAGACTCCATTCCATGTAGGTATTAACAGTGTTGAGAAGGAGCTTCATTCACAGCTTGTCTTATCTGCTACTGACAAGTGCATAGCTTCTTTGAGTGTCTAGCACCTTGACCTACATTACCTCAAAGTATGCTAGAGAAGCTTTAGACAGGCAAACTGAAGGTCAAGTTGAGAAATGAAAGGAAATAACTCAGATTTTCCTTAGACGTTAAGTAAATGCTTGTGTGTGATAAGGTTATAGTTTATCTGTGTTAGAAATGTTTGAGACTATGATTAATGCACAGGATAACCACAAAGGCAAATGAACATTTCACTTGTGTGTTCTTCAGTTCTTCAAACTGTGAAAAGCGACATGAAATCTAGGCCAAAATCACATTGTTTGGAAGGAAAGCATTCTCTGAAACAAAATATGAAAAAGTTTTTTGTAAATTTGTCAGGTCAAGTCAGCAGGCATTTATTAAGCCTTTCCTATGTATCAGGCACTGTGTTAAGTGCTAGGATAAACTAGAAAGGTAAAACAACTGGTTCATCTCTCGAGCTCACATTGTAATTGGGAAGACAACATGCAAATAACTAGGAATATACATGATATATATGAAGATAATTGGTGATAACATCAGAGGGAAAGGTTAGCTTTGAAGGAGAGAGGTCTCTTAAGGAATGTAGGATTTGAGCTGAGACTTGGAGAAATGAAGGGAAGTCAGGAGGTGGAAATCAGGAAGGAGAGGATTCCAGGCATGGTGCATAGCCAGGTAAAATGACCCAGATAGGGAGATGGAGTACTATGTGTAAGGACTAGCAAGGAGGCCAGTGTCCCTAGATTATAGAGCAAGCAAAATGTAGTAAAGTGTAAAAAAGACTTGAATGGTAGAAAAATATCAAAGTTGTGAAAGAGTTTTAAAAAGGAAAGTAGAAGATTTTATGTTTAATTCAGGGTGATGGGAGCAACTCAATTGAGGGGGAGGGGGTTCACATGGAAAGGCATCCATTTCAGTCATTTTTGCTAGATAAACCTGTTTTCTTGCTGCTCATTTTATAGCCATTACTTGAGATTTTTTAAAAAGAAAAATCTATTTTATTGATGCCTTTTGTTTTTATATAACAGTCATTTCTAGAAATCCTTCCACCTTTCCTGCTCTCTGCAAATTGAGCTCTCACTGTAACAAAGGAAAACAGTCAAAACCAATTCATACAACAACCACGTCTGAAAATGTATACAATACTCTGCCCTGTGTGCTGAGAGGAGGGAAGTACCGTTCATTATCTGTCTTCCAGGACTAATGGTAGTGAACATTTACACAGTACTTTACAAATATTATTTCACTTTATCTTTGCAGCGATCTTTGCAGCGTTCCCAGGATATAGGTGCAAGTATCCATTTTATAGATAAGGAAATTGAGTAAACAGAGGTTTAAGTGACTTGCTCGAAGACACACCACTAGGCTGAATTTGAACTTAGGTCTTCCTGCCTCCAGTACTAGCTCCCCATCCCACCTGGTATCTCCCTATTGGCTTTCAGTTTCTCAGTTTGATTTTCATTTAGTGATCTTCCTGTTTTAGTCATTATGGTCATCTTCTGCTTCTGTTTATGTTACTGCAAGTCAGTTTGTAAAATCTTACCATGTTTCACTGAATTCCTCATAGATGTCATTTCTTACTGCATAATGATATTCCATTACATTTATCTACCACAATTCTATCAGTTTTCAGTTTTAAGGATTTCTCTTTCTAGGGCCCTCAACTTAGTATCTCAGAGGACTATTTACATTATATTAGTTACATTATATTTTAGTACTTTGATGCTCTCCAGTAGTTGAATTCAGTTGATGATATCAAATATCAGGATTACATTTTAAATATTAAACTATTATTTATAGCAGGACTGGACAATTCAGCTCCATAAAACATAATAACTTAGTTGAAATTAGGTTAGAATCAGAATCAGATTAGAATCATTAAGAAAAACTGGATAGGATATTATTCACTCTAAACCATACCTCATAGGAAATCTCTATGTTTCCTGCTTTAAGGAATGGGGTGGGTTCTGCCTTATCCTAGATGAATTATGAGGGATTCTCCCAGACAGCACATAGTCAACAAAGGTCCAAAGTAGCTCTGAGGACAGACATTAGACTCTTTCTTTAGATGCATCAAGGATTTTGTTTTGTATACAAGCAGTAGTCAACTCTCTTGTCCATGAATATAGTATGTTGAGGGTTCAGTGCTATGTCCCCAGAATTTTGACAGGAAGTGTATCAGTGTTTTCCATAGAGATGAAAACTAGTCAAGCTATTCACTTCCAGCAAATGTAAGTGTCTGACTTAAATTGTATTGTTAACCTGAAATACAGGTGCAATAGTGAAACTATCACAGATGGTATTTACAAATATAGAAACATAGTCATAAATCATATATACACACTGTGATTAGGACAAAAATGGCTTAATTGGAAGAAGCACAACATTATCACAGAAAAAGTGCACAACCTAAAAAATTGAAACAGACTTCCTAGGATATGTTTGTAAACATCTTATTACCTGTATGTCCTTGAAAAAGTCACAACTTCTCTCAGCCTTAATTTCTTCATCTGTAGAATGAAATGGGTTGGATTAAATGATGTCTGATGTTCTTTCCAGCTCTAAATTTCTGATCATGTGAACATATACATATAGATAAGGAGGAAAAACCACAGTGATAAAGCTAGCTTCCTTTGCTCCTCTCTTCAGAAGACACCGTATTCTGGGTATTTTCCCTGGCTGTGCCCCATACCTGAAAATCTCTCCCGTCATTTGCACTTTGACTTCCTTCAAATTCTAACAAAAATCCCACATTCTACAGAATGCCTTTTCTGATCACCCTTAATTCTACTGCCTTCCCTCTGATGATTATTTCCAATTTGTAATGTGCATAGCTTGTTTGTACATTGTTGTTTGCTTGTTGTCTCCCCCCACTAGATTGTGAACTCCTTCAAAACAGAGACTAATGTGTGTGTGCCTTTTCTTGTATCGTTAGCCCCTAGCACACTTCCTTATATATATTAAGAAATTATAAAAAATAATTATTGACTGATTGACTTTTGGTAGAGTATATAGCATCTCATTCTTAAAATTTTTCATAATTATACTACTGACCTCAGTTATGCATTATAATATGTAATTAACCTTATAAGAATGATTTCATGTTAAGGTTTTTAAATTCTCTATCCTAACCAGATCAGTCTGTTCTAGTCCTTGTCTGAATTATATATTCAAACTACCACTATTGATCAGTGTCAGTTCTTTGGATGTTACTCAACAGTCTCTAAGAAGGTCTACAGATTATATTGGGTGGCTACAGGTTACCCTAATAATAACCATGCACTACCAGAACTATGGTCACATAACAAGAGCTGAGAAGAGCTGAGAATGTCATAGCTAGCAAAATGTGTTTTCTTGCTGGAGTGGTGATTGGAATTGTTTTAAATGGTCTTTTTAGTTTGGTTTATGGGCAACAATGGATAGAATGATGGACCTGGAGTCAGCAAGACTCACCTTCCTGAGTTCAGATCTGACCTTATATACTTATTATTTCTGTGACCCTGGGCAAGTCACTCAATGCTGTTTGCCTCAGTTTCCTCATCTGTAAAATGAGCTGGAGAAGAAAATGGCAAACCACTCCAGTATCTTTGCCAAGAAAACCCCAAATGGGATCATGAAGAATCAGACATGACTAAAAATGACTGGCATGGGTTCGAACCTTGGGTTTGTTTCTAGTAATCTATGACCTTAAACTCTCTGGGGCTCATTTACAAAATGAGGGGGTTGAACCAGCTGAGCTCTAAGAACCCTTCCAGCTCTAGATTTCTCATCCTAATAAGTAGTAGAAAAAAGACATTACAGAGTTTAAAGGACATCAATATTAAAGAAGGTCTTCTGAAAGGCATGATCTGTTCTCCCTGACATATGTGGAATAGATTGTATATACCATGGAGACTCTGTTTGGTGAAAATGATGACCTGCCTTAAATGGTTCAGTATGGTAATGAGGGAAGTGTGGATGTTGGTTATTGACCACAATGTTACTAAAGATTCAGCAATCATGGTGTATGCTTTCAAGTCGTTTTTCTTTTTTAACAAGCAATATTAGCACTCTAGCAGGAAAGGCAGACAGCAGGTTTCCGGCCCTGAGAGGTACAGCTGTTGAACTGGGAGCTTTTGACTTGAGATTAATCATATACTTATGGATATGATTAATTATATATTTCTGAATGTGGTGAAGAGGCAAGGGATAAGCTGCAGTGGGGAATAGGAAAAACCCCCTTGGTCGGTTCTGAGGAGTTCCTAAGGAGTAAAGAAGCCCATTCCCTCTAGATGTGCTCTCATGCCCCTACACCCTAGTATTATGTACCTCACAACATCTACCGGGGGAAATTCTCATGGTAGCTAATCTGCGTTTCAGTTACTAATGCCTATTTATATCATGGTAGCACACAGACTTTTTTTCTTGTAGATCAAGTCTTACATTCTATAATATAGGACTGAGGTAAATATCTCTAACCTAGTAGTCAAATCTCTAGTATTGGAGCCTGGGTGGTAACATAGGCAGCCACATTACTATGATTCCCCCTCCCTTTCCCTCTGTACCTTGGGTTTCTTAGAATATATTATAGGAGACGTCTGTATCTCAGCCAGCTTCAATAAAGGCAGATAATCTGAGCCAAGCAGCATAATCATTTGCAGATGAACTCACTCTTCTCTCTCCATAGCTTCTTAATATTCCTCAAGTAGAGCATTAGCTTAATAAAGTTGGTAGCTTGTGTTGTGGCATCTTTTCCTTGTGTCTTTTTGGTTTGGTTTTGCTATTCAGAGATATAGAAAAGATGAAGATTTGAGCTCTTATGTAAAAATGCTCAGATTCCTCCTGGTTGAGGCCAGAGCTAAATCAATAGAGAATCTTATAGCTTTGATTTATTGATTTTACATAAGCTTCTTAATAATCAGAAATAAACAGGATTTAGGATTTCCCTTTTCCTTTTTGGACTAAAACTCATCAGAGATCCGGTTTCACTGTCTGGAAAAGTCTAGGCAGTTGGGTCACTTGGTCTCAAGTCATTTATTCCTCCTCTCCTTCCACCTGCCTATATGAGTAGGAAGCTCTCTGCAGGCATGTAGTTGAAGATAGTGACTGGAAAGTAAGGAGTCTGCAGTGAGGTAAAAGAACGTATGTCTGGTACTGGTTGTTGATGCCCGCATTTTAAAGGTAGAGGCTAGTGGAGAGGTCCCACTTTCCCTCTTAGTTGTACTCTTAGCCTCACATCCAGTCAAGTACAAGTGTGACATAAGCATAGTGAGAACATTACTTCTTGGATCCTCTTCATGTATCAAAGCCTATTACTTGCTTTAGACAGAACAAAAACAGTGCTACCTTGCTGATTTATGTTCAGCTCATGAATTGCTAGGGGAAAACCCAATCTCAGAATTAATTTTGTGTTAAGTACCTTAACTTCATTTCAGCTATTTCTATCCCAGGACTCCAAATACCAGATTCATAAATATTCCTTAGCATTATATTAATAAAAAAATCAAAATATTGAAAGCTTTGAGCATTTGTTTCAGGTAGAAGAAATGAATGGTTAGACTATGTTTTTGCTTATACATCTT
The DNA here is from genome assembly GCA_028658325.1 of Potorous gilbertii. Lineage (NCBI taxonomy): Eukaryota > Metazoa > Chordata > Mammalia > Diprotodontia > Potoroidae > Potorous > Potorous gilbertii. Next base: position 23,481 of record JAQQSK010004291.1, read on the forward strand.
CTATGGAGGGAATATCAAACTTGATTTTTGTATGGTGCTATAATATATACTAAGGTAGAGATGGAAGTTATATTTCTAAGCCCATGTAAAGCAATAAAATGTTACCTTAGAGCCAGGGCATCCTAAACCCTGTGAAAATGCTTTGTGCTACTTAGAAGCCACCACCATATGCTCAAATCTTTCTTACTGCATAATTCTCTGAGCATTTCTCTTTGAATTTTTTGAACCCCAATATTGACCTGTAGGTTGTAGATGGGTTCATTTTCTCTTTCTTTTTTAAGATAAAAAATTTATTTTATTGATTTTTGACAACGGATTCATTGACTGATTTGAAATACAAAAGAATGAAGTAATAGACTTGGGAAGTCCTGGGTTTAAGTGTTGTCTATATTACATACTGGCTGAATGCCCTGCAGCAAATCACTTAACCCATTAATAGTAGGCTAGCCTACATGCAGCTTAAGACTGTGGACTAGCCTACCTTCCCCCAGAGGTAGAGCATGCACCCAAATGCCAACAACAATTTCTAAAAACACTGAACGAAGTCCTGACTATCAAATGGTGGAATTTGTGATTGTCACTCTTGGAGATGGGAGTGGAGTCTTCCCTGATAGCTCAAATAGTGGTGGCTTTAACGTTGTTGGGAGGAGAACTGATAGGGAAAGCAGAGTTGGGAATATCTGTGTGGGTGTCTGAGGGAAACTTGGATGGGGATGTGATTGACTCCCCATGGCTTTGGATCTCTGACTCTTCAGCCCAGAAAAGTTCTGGGACATGCTCAACTAGGACACTAGCTGATTCCACTGGAGGATTTAAAAAGGTGCAAGAGGAAACATAAGTATTGTTCCAAATATATTGCTATATTACTGCACCACACCACAGGAGGGCACTCTGGCTCACCTTGCACAGGTGCACCCCAGTCATCACCTTGACATAGATCAGGATCCCATTGCAAGGCACCGAAGAGATGACAATGATGACTTCTCTCCAGTGGGAGCCCTTCAGCAGAAGACAGGAACTCAGAACAGCCATGGTTATATTGTTGGCTCCAAAACCAGTGGCCACCAGTGTGGTGACCTCCCAGGCACGAGAGAGACATTTCAGGTAGGAATGTAGGAGGGAAATCGGGGGTGTATAATAGAACCAATCACTGAAAACAGGAAGTAAACCTTAGAACCATAGGATGGGCAAGAGTAGGTGTGAACAGAAAGGAGGATGCCATTGATGAGGGAGTTCACAAAAGCCATCATGATGTAGATAAAGGCTTACTGGGCCCATGACCTGACAGAGGCCCTCTTCTCCTCAGGCAGAGCCAGTGATGAGCAGCAGTCTCTATTGCAGTTGCCAGTTGAGGCTTCTTGGATATTGAAGGATTTCAGAGTCACTTGGTTGGTCAAGTGATCTTTAGTAGAGAGTTTCTATCACTTAGAGATCCATGTCAGGTCAAAAAAGGCAGCCAGGCAGCTGACCATTGTGATAGATAACACAAGAAAGTAGACAAAGGGGGAGAAATGGGCCAAGATGTGACAATTCTCTGGCTGAGGTGCTCTAGTACTGAGTCCAGGGCTTAGGGTCATGTTTAGTACCCCAGGAATGAAGGACACGTTAATGATTTTAGGTGCCACAGTGGTTATAGAGCCATTAGTGACACCGGCACAAAGTTTAGATCCTGAGCCCTGGATCAGAGTCACCAGAGCAGGGAGAAGACCACTCAGTGCTTCCTCCAAAAAAGGGTGTTCATGTATTTGACTGGCAGGTGGGCCATGAAAGGCAGGAAAGTGACAGAGGAGGTACAGTTCACCAAGGCCAGGACAAAGGTGAGGACCATGAAAGCTATACTATGGGGAGCACCAGCTAGCACTGAAATCTCCCACAGGAAAGCAAAAAAGACACGTGCCATGGTGCCCAGGGCCAGCAAAGCATGGATGACTGGGACCTCAGAGAGGCAGCCAGCAGGCTAATGAAGAGGGGCCCCACATTGGCTAGCTGGATGATGATTGTGAGGTAGGAGGGTAGGTTCCAACCCTCAGGTAGTTTTGTTACCAGCTGAGGTGACTCTGCCCATAGCCTAAAGATGGCTATCCAGGAACCAAAGGCAAAGATGTTGACTAATATGTGGGTGAGCAGAGACATGGGTCACTTTCTCTGAGGTCTCCAGTGACTTTTAGGAGTGTCTCCTAAAGAGTTGGTACTGGGAACTGTTCTGCTCCCATCTGGAGAAATCTGTCTTTTTCTCAGGAAGGTTTTTCCATTTTCTCTTTAAAAGAGCTTTAAAAACAGGCCACATGACCCTCATAATACATCTAGTGCTTGAAATAGTCCTAGGTGAAACCATAAAGGTAAGTTTTTCATAGTTTTGCACAGTTAGTGACTTCTAAAAAACTGCAAGTTTTCTTTCTGTATTAACCTGATCATCCTAGCATTGTAAATAGTCAGAATATATTCTACTGTCATGTTTTGGTTATTTGTGTCACCATATTGCTGTAGATATCCAAGGAAAAACTTATTTTCTCTAAGTAACATTCTAAATAGCAGCCTAGCTTTATAAATAAAGAGCTAGTCTTTAAACCAAGGGAACCTTGGTTGATGTCTGATAGATATATTAATGAATGACCCTAGGAAAGTCACTTTAATTATCAGTGTTCCAAGTGATTCTCTGAAATTCTAAGTCATAGAACAGTTGTCAAGCTGGATTAGTAGAAAGACTCTCTTTATCGGGAGTTCCCTACATATGTGAAATGACAGGTATTGACCAAAAATGAATACCTCCTCTCTCCTGACAAATTCACAACTTTGTTGTCATTCACTTGTGACTTCTTTTGCATTTTTCATGGCAAGACACTAGAGTGGTTTGTCATTTCCTTCTCTAGCTTATTTTACAGATGAAGAAACTGAGGCAAACAGGGTTAAGTGCCTTGCCTAGGGTCACAGCTAGCAAGTATCAGAGGCCAGATTTGAACATAGGAAGATGAGTCTTTCTTACTCCAGGCTTGGCACTCTATCCACTGTGCCACCTAGCTGCCTGCACACAACTTAAGTAACACAAAAGAATTATTTATAATCATATGATTCCTGTACTATTTTCTTGCATCCTTGGAAAACATAATTTATCATTCTGCATATACAAAAATTAATACAAACAAAATAAAATCATGAAAGGTAAAGAAACATTTAAAGAGAAAAAACAGACAAAATCCTCAAATCTTCTAGAACCACAATTAAGGGCTCTTAAAGTTTGGTTAGGAAACCTTGCGAAACTGGCATAAGTCCCTGTGAGCATTAAGATTTTTTTTTTTACATTCTTCATCAGGTCTTACTTGTTTTTGCCTCTTAAATAAGTAAATACTTTCAAAGGACATTGTTTTCTCTATTTCTTGCATTGAGCATAATAACATGAGAAAGCTACAGAAATAAAATAGCTCATTTTTAAGCCATCCCACAGTTCACAAATCAATAGCACAAGGCTATCATCCTGTATAAATTGGTATCATCATACTTTGAGAACTTTCCTGGAAAATAACATTTGTAGCTCTCTCAGACTTTAAATACATTGCTTTGAGACCAAGAATGGAGTGGTAGATAAAAATTATTCTCAAAGGAGATTTCCCTCCAGAAGCTTGAGAAGGGAGATTTAATGAGGCTTTAGAAATCAGTCATAAAAAATTAAATAGTTAATAGGCTCCTAGCTTTCTAAATGCACTTAAGCTTAGGAAGCATGACTGACAGCAAGAGGACCCTAGCAGGTAAGAAGTACAGATTTTATCTTTCATGTTAGAAAATGCTAAAAGCACTCTAGGACTGACAGTGCTATAGACAAATACCTCATGTTCTTGTGTGTAGCTTGTCAGCTTATTTCTTTGAGCATTATAGATAGCAAACATACTGAACAGAACTCTGGAATAAAATTTAGAAAGAACAAGAAGGAAGGAAGAAAGGAAGGAAGGAAGAAAAGAAGGAAAGAAAGGAGATAAGGAGAGTGAAAGATGGAAGGAAGGAGGGATGGAAAGAAAGAAGGAAGGAGGGAAATAATTAGTATTTCTGTATGCTAGGCACTGTGCTAAGTAGTTTACAGATATTATCTGTGACAACCTTGGGAGATAGGAGTGATTATCTCCATTTTACAGTTGAAGAAACAGAGACAGACAGAGGTTAAATGACTTGTCTAAAGTCACAGAACTAGTAAGTGCCTAAGGCTGGATTTGATCTCCAGTGGTACTGACTCCAAGCCCGGCATTCTATCTACCTCTGTAATTTTGGGCAAGTCACTTCACCTCTCTGACCCCAGTTTCCTCAGTCTATAAAATGGTCATAAGAATAGCACCTAAGTCACAGGGTTGCTGTGAGGATCAAATTAGAGAATGTATATAAAGCACTTCACAAAACTTAGAAAGTGCTAAAAATATGAGTTCTTCTAATGAGCTTTTGTTTTTTTAAGTGAAACCCAGTCCTGTAAGAATACTTTTGGTGATCACTTTTCTACTCAACCTTTCTTACACCATAGCTTTCCACAGTCAGAGATAATAAAGAGGAGAACTTAATTTGTCTAAATGGTTTATTAGCTCATTTAGATCTGGCTAGCAACTATGAGAAGCAAAGTTTCAGTGTGGAAAATGGATAAAATGTCCTTTCTTCCATAAATATGATACTTCATTTTCATAAAAGCTCTTCCTGGCCTCTTTTTCTCTGGATGATACCTACCAGGCTTTAACCCTTTCCATCTTCCCCCACTAAATGACTTGCAATTCACGAGAGCAGAGGCATCAAGGTCAAATAGAAACGATCCCTGGGAGCTATGTATTGCCTTAGAAAACAACAAAGTAACATTATATTGCATTGTAGTTTTATTAAACATTTTCCAGTTAGATTTCAATATGCCTCAGGCCATGCTAAGGACTTTTGTGAGCATATGCCCATAGGCTTTGATTTTGATAAATCTGCTCTTGGCTATCTCACTTCTGTCATTGTTTACTTTCATTGTAAGAGTTTGGTCAAGCTTGGCATATCCTGTGCATGCTCAGCATAAGCATTTGGTAATAGTCTTCCTTCACATACGTACTGAGTGACTTACTCCACTATACTGTTATTCCAGTATCTGTGGGGCAGAGAGTATGATGTTACTGTGAACTGGGGCTTCTCATTGATGTCTGTTTCCTGTTGTGCTAGTGCTTTTTCCCCTTTCTCCACCTTACATTCCCAGAGGTGAAAGATTTAGGAAAAATAATTAAGCTATGCTTTTCTACCTGAGAGCACTAAAACTAGCCAGGCTATTTCTAAATCTGTAGAGACCAATCTGCTTTCAAACAGGACTAATCTATCCCACTTTTTCTGTTCTTGAAAGGTTGAACCTGCTAGCTACCATGGCATTGTCATCTGATGTAGGTAATGATTAAGAAAGCTGGATAAAAGCAAGAAAAATAAACTATCCATTATGAAATATACTGTGGAATCCATGGGAAACATGCAGAATGCTAAGGAGTAGTGAGGGTGGTAGCAGTTTGTAGTAGGATAAATAGGTATAGTAAATGCTGCATAACTGAGCTTCAGTTATTCAGTTATTCAGAAAAATAGCCCAGAGACAGTTTTTAGAAGTATAAAGCAAGGGAACACTTAACTGGAGCAAAGGGAATAAGTGGAGTAGTGAAATGGGACAAGGTGGTTATGTGGGATGAAAATCTAAATTGCATTTGAAAGGCAAACTTTTTTCTTTTTTCTTTTTCCTTTTTTTTAGTCCCTGTGCAGAATGTACTTTGGGCCATGGTACTTCTGAAAATAGGAAAGGTGATTTGTTCTCTGAATTGAAGGTGCATGGTTGTATGCCCTTGAGAAACACTAATGAAAATAAAATTGTGATAAAAACATGCTTCTGAATTATCCACCATATCCTGCATGCTTTTAACTAAGAAATTGGCATTTACCCAAGAAAAATTTAAAAAGGATATTTTGTTTCAGGATAGAAATGTTTGAGATTGTGGAATTTGCTATAGCTTCTTGCTATTCCAACTAATTGCCATTTTCAAAGGAACAAGGCTTTAATTGGTAATGGAGCCAGATAACCCTTTGCACACAATTTGCTTATGTATTTTGTCTAATAGTAAAGCATAACATCCCTTAATGTCATTTACCACAATAGCCAAACCTTTCTAATGCCTGTCACTTGTGTATCTCAGTTCTATACAAACTCAGTGATATTTATTTATGTGGTGAGCATTTTTTTAAATGTCATCATCCACACTGGTGAGTAAGAGTTTCATCATCTGGGAGTCCCGGTACAGTGAAATCACAGGTCCAGTCCCTGCCTCTGTGCCTACACTTTAGGAAGTTTTGACATCTGTGCTAATAAATGGAAATATCTGTTCCATCTTTTTTCTTGTGACACTTGCTTCCTCAGAAGGGGAGAAAGGTGTTCTGCATCAGATGACTTTAGATATTTTTCTAAAGTGCAGACTCTAGTTGTAGATACTGGTATTCTTGCTCCCAAGTCTTTTCGAAAGAGCCATGTCCCATCAGCCCTTTCTCCTTTTATCTGCACACCTCATAGTATTGGGAAGACCTAAAAACCAGACACTTTGGTCACCCTGTAGCCAACAAGGACAAACCCACCTTTGATAGCATGATCCTGTGAAAATAGAGCTGACTTCTTCATGAAAGGATCTACATCTGAGTCTCTTCTCTGCCACTTTACTATCAGAGTGACCACTAATGCTGGGTACCTTCTATATTGCCTCATCACAAACTTTTAGAAGCACACTCACCAGACATCCACATGTTGGCATTGCTCCGTGCTGTGCATGATTTAATTACTGTAGAAAATTGTTGCAGACATACAAGAAAGAGTGACATTTTCTCCCCAAATCAAGCACATTGCATCATTCCTAAATTGTTACATGTTGATTTAGCATCCTGTCTACTTTGCCAGATCTTTCTTTGCAAAGATATACACTCTTGTATATTGGTGTTAAAAGAAAAATGAATTTAAAAAGCATTTATTAGGTACTTACCTACATGCAAAGCACTGTGCTAAGTTCTGGGGATACAAATTGAAGTATAAGACAGTCCTTGTTCTCCAAGAATTCTCCTTCTAGGCAATACAGAGGAAAGGTTTCATTTACAAGTCAAGTAGAAAGTTCTGTAGGCTGAAGAGTTAAAGTAGATGGTAATATCTCTTTAATGTAATTTCTATCAATAAAATCTTATCAATTTCTGATGATTATCTATTTGACAATGCCAGGGTCTTTGGTGGCAAGAACTGTTTTTTTCTGGTCTTTGGCAGCCATGGCAGGAGCCATGCAGTGGCCAGCAGTGTTTTGCTTTTTTCTCCTCCTGCGTCAGGGATGTTATACTTACACTTAATGAGCAAGAGAAGAGGGAGGGAGGGGGAAAATGGTTGTCAATAGCTGCAGGAAGTTTCCAGTAGGAAGGAAGTTTATATGATAAATGCTTCAAATGAAAAGTGAGGGACTAGAGGGTCTCATCCCTGTTTAATGACAACAAACTAAAAAACAGGACAGAAATGTTAAAAAAAAATTATTAATGGGTGATGGGAAGATTTGTTTCTCTTTGGTTTCTTCATTGCTGTTTCAAGCCTACTGGCCTAATTCCATAGGTTAGCTATCGATACAATAATGACGATCATAGCTATCTATATCAGTCATATAGCATGTCTCTCACAATTATTGTGTAAGCTAGGAGACCAATTCTTAGAGTATTTTTTTTTATATTGTGCAGAATCATTCTGGGGTTCTTGTCAGTAAAGATCAAACAACTGCATCGAACAGATTTTTAAACTCTTAGGTCTGATGACTGCAGTTCTTGTTCAATACTCCAGGAAGCCCTAGAGCAATCAAACAACTCTCTTGATTGCCCCGAGCTCCCTACGTTAGTCTCCTAATGTGATCAGCATGGTGCCAGTTGCTATACATAAAAATGCATTTTCTTTATTCCTGGGAAATTAGCTGACAAATTAATAAGGGCACACATGCCTGTTTCTTTTGTGTGGAATGAGCTGTTTTAAACCTGAGGGTTTTTCTTCCTGTAGGGCAGATCTTAAAAGCTCTAGATAAGAAGAAATTGACAAATAAGACACTTGTGTACTTTACCTCTGACCAAGGAGCTCACATTGAAGAAGTTACAGACAAAGGAGACATCCATGGAGGAAGTAATGGAATTTATAAAGGTGAGAATCCTGTTTCTGAAATGACCCTTCATAATCTGCTCTTCCACTAAGTAAGTATACTTGTATGCTTCCCTTGGAGTAAACTTTAACGTGGCTTAGATCCCTCTTGGCTACCTCTCTGTGCATTCCAACTGTATATCTTTCCCTTCGAAGTATCATGCCGGTCACATTGTTACAATGATAGCTTTAGAGACCAACAATGGGACTTGTTACAAAGTACAAAGTACAAAGAATCCTGAAGGACTCGAGGCCTGAGTTCTAGTTCTAGTCTTCTAAAGATACCACTTAATGTCAATCTTCCCGATTCCTTTTCCTAATAGTAAAATGAGAGCTAATAAGATAAGTTAAACTCCATGGGCCTCAAGCACCTATAAAAACTCCTGACTGTCGGCCTGAACCAGAATATAATGTAATTTGGAAACATTTAACAAAAATAAAAATATAATAAAATTATTCGTTGTTAATAATATATGATGTTAATTTATGATTTTCTAAGTGAATATGTGCCTACAGGTATTGATTTCTATTGGAGTTTGATGCCTCTGAATTGATGTCTAAGACCCTTTCTTCTAAGTACTAACATTATATTGTTTTTTGTTTATATTTGTAATTTATATATTACATTTAATTATATATAAACATATAATTTACAATTATATATTTGTTTATATTATTGATTATGCTGGAGTTTTTAGAAAAGCACTCAATAGTAGCATAAATCTTACCACAAAACTACACTGGTGATATGATTTTTCTTCCACAATCTAGCAAGATCCACAATATCCTTTCTTATTTTGGTAAGGAAAAAACAAACAAACAATCCTGACACATGATTTTAATCTTAAGACAACATTTTTGTCAGGAAACTTCTACAAAACTTCACAGGAAGAAAAACTATTCTTAACCAAACTCTATACAGTGTAACTAATGTCAGTCCTCTTCCATGTTCTCGTTTCCAGAGACTGTTGGGCAATGAAACCTCTAAATATGAAAGCAGATTGCATTGTTTATAAAATTAGAAGATCCCATTTACAAGACAATTCTAGAGGCCAGAGTTAGACATTTGCCAGGTGATCTGTGGAGGAGTTTTGTTTTGTTTGTTTTAGGAAGGAAGTGCAGTCAAAGTAACAATATTCTCCTATATCTTATCGTCCTGGTAGCCTGGCTTCACAGAAGTTTGTCTAGCCTATAATATGTAACACAGCTAATCCTGACCATATCTTCTTATTATTTTTACTGAGGCCTTTTGTTTTTATATAATAGTTATGCCTTAGTGGGACAGGGCAGGGGGATGTCCCCCCCATCCCCCATGTAAAAAAAAAAGGAAAATAGATATATAAAACATATAGTGAAAGGTAACATTTTATCTTGCAGACCTCCTTTTCTTCACATATGTTTTTCATCATCTCTTCTATAGGACTGAGATTGGTCATTATAAGTAATCTGAATTCAGGTGACAACACTCGTGTTGATACCTTCTTATTTTGGAACCAAATAATTCAATTAAGATAAATATTTAGTAAGCACTTTCTATGTGTAGTCAATGTATATTAAGTTTCTAGATTAGTAGTGTTAAAAATGAGTGAAATATCTGTATATTCTCAATCAATATATCCCTGAGGCTGCATATTGACTTACTTTTAAATGTAATATCATCCAAGTTTTGTTGCATTTTAAAAATTTTTTAAGTATTTCGCAATTACATTGGGCATCAAAATGCTGCTGCTGGATAGAGTTCTGGGTCTGGAATCAGGAAAACCCAAATTAAAATCTGGTCTTAGACCCTTACTAGCTATGTGACCCCTGGACAAGTCACTTAACTTCTGTATGCCTTAGTTTCCTCAACTATAAAATGGGAGAAATAATAGAAATATCTCCTAGGTTGTTGTGAGGATAAAATGAAATAATAATTTTAGAGTGGTTAGCATCCTACCTGGCATATAGGAAGTGCTATACAAATATTAGATATTACTATGATTTGGATTGCATTCCAGAGTGTTGCAAGGCTCTAGATGCTCTACTATATACACTACATACACCTTCAGGCTACTTTTTTGTGCTTTATTTCTCATATGATCTATAAAACATACCAATGGATACTTCAGACATATTTAGCTAGATATATTTTAAAAGTCTTTGGGCTATTCCTGTTCTATGTGTTACTAGTAATAAGTGACACTATATTAAATATCATCAGCACTATTTTGTAACTTTAAAGTTGTCCTTTTGTCAGGTTTTGTTGAAATTAGCATGTCCATAAAAATCGTTAGAAAACTTGTCACAATTGTTTTCTGGTCAGATATTGTTTATGAGAACTCAAAGAGAAATCAGCCCTTTTAACCCCCTTATCAGAAAAGCATCCCTTTACTGAACAACAGTAATTTGTTCTGTTTTAAATCAAAAACCCTTAAAAGGGTTTGAGCTCACTTTCTCACCTTGGTCCACAGCCAAATCGGTTCCACTAATTCAGTCCAAGAGCCATTTTGATGGAGGGGCTGAGTTTAAAGAGATGAAACTATGAAAAAGAGGTGGGGAGAGCACAATTCTTCTTATTTATATTGTAGAAGCCTCATGTTCCAGTTGCTGACTTTCACTTTGTAGGTTAGGATAGGAAGGGAAGATTTTGGAGTAGAACAGAAGGGGAGGAAAGGAAAGGGCAGTAAGCAAGTTAAGTTACTGAGTAAACCTATCTGGAAATGACCCTGGAATTAAGGGCTAAGTTCCTGCATTTATTTCCTAAACAACCTGTGCTTGCAGCATTTTTATCTTGTTTTGATGTAGGAAGGTAGAACTTTCTTCTTTGTCCCATGTCTTTTATTCAGAAGGAGATTTCAAAATGAAAGTAGGTGCGTTCTGGACAGCGATAATACCCTGAGAGGAGGTGTGACATTATAGATAGAGGTTTAGACTTTGAATCTGGAAGACCACAAATCAAATTCCCCTTCTGACACTTATTAGCTGAATGTTTCTAAAACTTAGGCAACCTTCAAAGGTTTATTTACAAAGTTACAGACAGATATCAACCATATCTTTTATATTAGGCAGAAAGTTGAATTTATTTAAATGTCCTGTACCAAGCATGATGTTAACAGTACATTTAAGTTCCTCTTGCAATCCTGAAGAATGAAAAGCAAGAATTTTATTTGCTATTATTTGTGTTCGTTACCCTAGAATAACATCAGGTTTGGGAACCAGGTATGCAGAGGGCACTTGTAAAAGCATCGCGTTCATTTGTTATTTTGAGTCACAAACTGCTACAAATGCCAGGGCAGGTACATCCTTCTTCCAGGAGTGAGTCCTGAAGTGTCATCTTCAATTCAGTTCCACAAACGCTTATCAAGCCCAACTATCTGCCATGAATTATGCTAGGTGTGGTGATATGAAGACAAAAAAAAAACAACCCAGCCCTCCCCTCATGTGGTTTATATTCTAATTGGGAGTATAACTATCTACAATTAAGTAAGAACAAAGCATATACAAGTTAATACTAAGTAACTTCCAAAGGGAGAGATTTAAAAAACAAACAATGGATTATGAAAATGGGCATAATGTAAGAAGTGGCATTTTAGCTGTGCCTTGAAAGAAATAAAAAATTCAAGTAGAAGAAAAAGGCTTAGGCTTTGGGGGCAACCTCTGCAAAGGCAGAAAAATTGGGGATGGAACTGTGTACAGAGAACACCTAACGGACTTGTTTGGCTGGAATGGGAAGTGACAAAGACAAAAATATGAAATAGGACTCCAAGGAAAGAAATTTGGAGGAATAGGGTCAAAGTTACCATTTTTCATAAGTTGGGAAGAAGTTGGAGAAAGGGCACATAAATGTGGAGAAGACCAAAATTAGAGTTGAAAACACACACATACCCATCCCCCCCCACACGCCACATTCATTGTTGTAGAAATCCAATAAATTCAACTAGAATACAGGTAGGAACAGGGGTAGAGGAGTAAAGAGTTTTAGAAGGAGAGAATCAGGGAGCAAATATTTATAGGCTAAATAAACTTTATTTTCAGCGAGTGGATCAGCAAATGGAAAGAAATGGGTAGCTAGGTGGGGCATGGATAACTAAAAGACCAGTCATGAAGACTCATCTTGAGTTCAAATCTGACCTCAGAAACTTGCTAGCTGTGTGACCCTGGGCAAGTCTTTTAACTGCCTAGATTCCTTATCTGCAAAATGACATGGAGAAGCAAACGGTCAACCACTTCAGAAAACCTCAAATGCATCATTAAGAGGTGAAAATGGACTGAAATGAGTAAATAGCAAAAAGGGAAAAAAGAACAAGAGCCAGGGGTCTAGTCTGAGTAAGGGGAAGAATGAAAAGGGCAATGGATTGGAAGATTGCTTCAATTAAATATGACTAATATTGGATATTCTTTATTCTTTCATCACTCTCCTTTTTGTAGAAAGGAGACAGAAGAGCCAAAGAGAATAAAAAGTCTATGAGTATTTGCTAGATGCAAATACAAAATTAATAATAGTAGCAATGAATGTGAATAGAGTAAATATACATATAAATTGAAGATAGGAAGGATTAGAAAGGAGAATCCAACAATATATTTTTATAGGAAACACAAGTGAACTACAGAGAGAATGAGAAGGTTGAACTTCAGATAAACTACAAAAAATGGGAATAACAGTTATCTCAGGCAAGACAACAGGAAAAAGAGACATCTTTAAAAGACAGAAAGGAAGCTACTTTATTGATTAAACAATGAAATAATATTAATACTTAATATACATGTACCAAATGATGTAACATCCAAGTACTTTAAAGAAGTTGGTTGCAAGGGAGAAACAGAAGGAAAAATTGTAATCAATGGGGACTTGAATGTGTTCCTTCCTGTCATAAACAAATTTAACAAAAAAGATAAGATAGAAGAAGTTAAGAACCTGAATAATATTTGAGAAAAGCTAGATATGCAGTAGGGGACCATGGAGAGGGCAGTAAAGAGCTGTACTGAAAGTCACAAAATCATAGGATTAAAACCCCTTCCTGACTTGTGAACAAGTCATATAACTTCTGAGTGCCTTAGTCAATTCTCTAAGGCTGTGAGTTGCGGAGAATTTGCCAGCTTGCATAGACTAAAGGCATTTCCTCACTCAAGAGTTCCATACATCAATTAAATCAAAAGGGGAAAGTCAACTAAAAAAAAATTCAGCACAATAACTTCAGCAAAATAGCATTAATAATATTAAATAAAGTGACATAAATCACCAATCTCTCCCAAAAGGAAGAAATGGAAAGAGAAATTTACATTCAAAGTAACTATAGAATATACACAATATTTCCAATTCAGTCTACCAAAATACCTACAGTGTGTGCAAATATAAAATACTCTTCATAGAAATAAAGACAGACCTAAAGAGAGACATTAATTGCTAATGGTTGGGGATGTGCCATTGAATAAAAATGACAAAATTTTACTCATATTTATTTAAAAATTCAGTATTACATTAAAGTGCCAAAATATTACTTAATAGAAAACCAAACAAAATAAAAGCAAAATTGAAAAAAAATCTCAAAGGAAATCATGAAAAAAAATGAAAAGGTAAGAGGTCTAGTTTTAAACTGTAATAAGAATCAATAATAGTGTTTGACAATATTTTATACCATATACTACAATAACCTTTAAATGCATATATGACCTAGATGTAAAAGATAAAAAGTCACAATATAAATTAGAGGAGCAGACATTAGGATCCTTCTTGCCATTATGGATAAGGAAAATGTTCTTGACTAGCAAGGAATGTAGAGGATCACAGAAGAGAAAATGAATTTTGCTTCTATAAATTGAAATAGTTTTTGCATACACAGAAAAATCAATGCAATTAAAATCAGAAGGGAAACAATGAACATGAAAATTTTTTCCATTACATTTCTCCAATGAAAGATCTGATATCCAAGATATAAAGGAACTGATTTAAATGTATAAGAACAAGAGCCATTCTTCAAATAGTCAAATAATCAAGCTATCAGCAAACAATATCAAAAGGTTCTAAATCACCACAAATTAGAGAAATGTTAAAACTAAAACAGTTTTAAGGTTCTACCTCATATACATCAGATTGGCAAAGATGATAGAAAAAGAAAAATGACGATTTTTGAAGGGTATGTGGGAGGATAGGCAAGCCAATGCACTATTCGATGGCTCTTTGAAAAGGTCTAACTATTCTGGAAAGCAATTTGCAAATATACCCCCAAAGTCACTATAAGCAATTTAGTCTAACTGCTTATACCCTTTTACCAGAGATACATCTACTAGACCTATACTCCAGGGAGACCAAAGAAAGATAAAGGACCAATATGTGCAAATTGTTTGCACAATAGCAAAGAAATGGAAACTAAGGAACATCTATCAATTAGTTAATGGCTGAACAAATCACGGTACATGACTATAATGCAATATTTCCTGAGAAATGATGAAAGGGACCAATTTACAGAAATCTGCGAGAACTTATATAAAATGATGCAGAGTGAAGTGAGCAGACCAGAGAGAACAATTGATAGAGTGACTTCAGTATTATGGAGGAAGACTACTTTGAAAAACTTCAGAATTCTAATCAAAGCGATGTCCAAGCAGAAATCCAAAATACTGATGATGAAGCAAGATTTCAACCTCTTTTCAGAAAGGTGGCAGATTCACTGTGCAGAATGAGGCATACTTTTTTTGATATGGCCAATGTGTGGATTTGTTTTGCTTATCTATTCTTATTTGCTATAAATGAGGATTTTTAAAATAGAGGATTTTTAAAAAATGAGAATGATGGCAAAAAAGAAGAAAAGGGCATCAGTGAAGTATTTTTAAGTACATAGAAAAGTTTACAAAGTAGTTCAGAGGGAAACAAAGACAAGAACAGTTTTTTTAAATTAAAATTTTAATTTAACACTTATAGGTTGAATATACTATCTCCATTAAAACTGGATGCAATAGAAATTTCTGTTTTCCTCTACTCTTTTTCTCTTCTTTGCATTATGTTTGTTCATATTGGTCAAGTTAGGACTAGTAAAAAATAGAAATTAAAAAAAAATAATCAAGGGCCCATAGAACCCAGCCCTCTCAAGAAACTTGCAACCTAGAAGGGAGAGATTGAACATACCCAAGTGACTTTAAAGGAAAAAACTAAATATGAAATCAGTGCATGAAAAAATTACAATGCATTCTAGGACATATAAGGGAAGAAGCATCATTATTAGCTACTGAGAGGCATGTGGAGATCAGGAAAATATATAATTTGATATGAGTTTAAAGGCGATGACATGGTGAGAAAAAGTGAGGACATTCCAGGAAGAATGATGTAAGGAAACGCATGGAAGTGGAAAAATCCATATGCATGCAGAGAAGATGGTAGTACAGTTTGGTTAGAACATATTTTAATCTGCTATAGGGAATGTTTTATTGCTGAGGTCCCTGAGTGGCTAATAATTAAATCTGACATTATTAAGTAGGCAGTAAGGAGCCATTGAAAGATTTTGAGCAGAAAAGTGAGGGAACAGAATCTCCCCATACAGCAGTTTAATTTTGTGTTTGTTGTAAAGAATGATTTAGAGAGGAGATAGAGATAGGAAGATTGGATTAGGAGGCTATTTAAATTATCTAGGTAAGTGATAATGGGGGTATATACCAAAGTGGTGACAATGGAAACAGAGAACAAGGGAGATGTCTTTTTCAAAGCATAGAAATAAGTGGCAACAGAGTGGCTAATTGGAGGATTTCTACAGCAGTAGAAAACAACATCTTATTGTCTTTAATTCTAAATAAGAAGTATTTTCTGCATATTGCCCATGTAGGAATGTTGTTATAGTACTTGCTGTGCCTCCATATAAAAGACATTTGATTTTTTCCTGGTTTGGGAACAAACAAAACAAAACAAAAATTGTGCACTGTCACAGATTCCAAGAGAAACTAGTTGTCTGTGAATGATCCAGATCTCTTATGAGCTTCTCCTTGTGATCACTGAACGTGGCAAGTGTTTCCCCATTGCAATAATATTGCTCTCAAAGGGCAATAGGTTCTTTTATTGAAAAAGAAAGCAGTAAAGCTTTCTGGTAGTTTCCTGGAAGGTAGCTAGATTTAAGGGTTATCATCAGACATTGGCAAGTTTCTTAATCTATTCCAGAGGGGATTGTAGAAGCTGCCAACTTCTTGGACATTTCTCTTAAGTTACCATCAGGCATTCCCTGGCCTTTTTTGTAACCTGTCAAGGATTTCTTTTAGTTACAACGAAAAAATATTTCCTAAATAGGTCCTCACTTTTAGAACTAAACTAATACGATCAAAAGTATAGCTTCTCAATTTAAACATTTTCCCATCTATTTTTAGTTTTGTCTTGTTCTTGTTTTCTCAATCTCCTTGAATGCATTAGAAAGGATTTTGCCTAAGAAAGAAATAGATTGTTGGCAAAGATCAGAGTGGCATTTACCCAAACTCTGAATCACTTAATGTAAAAGTATTTTGTTAGTTCACCCCAAACAGTTGACTCAATCTCTCTGAGTTTTACATTTCTTAAAATTAATAACCCTGAACACTTAGTGGTTTGATGTTCAGTTTATATAACTGTTCCCTCAACAATTCTAAAAATCATAACTAATTTTAAAGGGTACTGTTTTTCTCTTTTTTGAGCATTGATGTCAAGATGATAGGTCCTTATACTTGCTTATTATTTCAGATATTAGACTGATAACTGTCTCATCTTCAATGAGTGAATTCCATATTTTTTTCCTCTAGAAAAAAGCAAACCATTTGATAATTCCAAAAGGAATATAAAATACTTCATCTTTGGCAACAACTCAATTTGTGGTGAATGCAAGGAATAAATACTCTAAAGTGATTTGCATCAAGTTTGTGAATCAGCATTTTCCTAGAGGGGAAACCCAAAGGATGGAAAGAAAGAAACTGATTCATAGAAAATCCTTAAATAATATCAAATGAAGAATTATTAGTATATACTTCTGCCATTAAGATTGACTTGAATTACTGTGTGGTAGCATTTATAAAGTGCAAAAATGGCAACCCATTTTGAAAACAGATATTTATAGCAAGAGTCCCCTGCAGAAGTGCAGAACAAGACATATTTGAATCAGTTTGGGTGCCTTGAAAGAATTATTTCTCAGTTATCCTTCTTACATGGTCTCACATAATGTAAAGTTTTATCATGAGCATTAACCTGTAAACTAATTTAAAACTAAATTTTAAATTGACATTTTACCATTGTTAAGAAACATTAATTTTTCCCTACTGCCTGCAGAATAAATTCCAATTTACTTAGCTTGGCTTTTCAGGATACTCTATAAACTGGTGCCATCTTAACTTTCCAGCTTCATCTACTAGCAGCTTCCTAAATGAGGGCTTTGTTTTCAGGGTAACAGGTTTAATTATTGTCTTCTAAACCTTTATTTTAATTTTCCACTTCCATACCTCTTTGTCCTATCCACTTGGAACATTTGACTTATTCTTCCCTTTGTCTACCAAAATCCTATTCATTCCTCAAAGTATACCTCATTCCCTGATCATTTCAGCTGCAAGCAATTATTCTCTGATTCTTTACTTTCATGGAATGAAATTTTGTGCCACTCATGTGGCACACAGAGACTTATATTGTAGCTATCTTGTGTTCATCATATCTCCCTTAGTAGAGTGGAAGCCTTCCGAGGTCACATCTTTGTGACTTTTCACCACCACTCCTAGTCCCTATACAGAACATTCCTGCTTATAGTAAGTGATCAATGAATATTAATTGAATAAACAAATTTATAAATGTTCACCTTTGAGCCTACTAAATTTTGTTTCTATTGCATCCATTGCCTAGTAGATACATATCTTTTTTTTTAATTTAGTAACATTTATAGGCATATTTAAATCAGGGGGAGGAGAAACATGAATCTGGCTTGAAAAAAAAACACTACAAGCTACACCATCTGACAAATATCATGCACATAAACACATACTCTTGAATGTGTGATTGTACTTCCTAAAACATGGTTTTTCCCATAGACATGTGGACATTAATGTACAAATCTGTTACAATTTAGAAAAAAAATTACTGATGTATTTAGTAAAAAATTCTTCTTATAGCTTTATCTAAATAGAATGCTATTATGTTTATCAGTGTACCTTTTTCCCCTTCTAAATACAAACTGTGAACTATGAAAGAAAAGCCTTAAACTACTATAATTTTCCCATGTGTTGAAGATTAAGTAAGTTCAGCTGTGTTGGATATTAAAGCATCATGTTTTCAGGATAAATATCACCAGTTCTTTCAGGCTGTTCTCATAAGGCAAGGTTTTCTTGCTCCATCTTCACATTCTTTGGAATGTGAGCTATGTCTGATCAATGTTCTTCTTAAGATGCACTACCCAGAATTAGACTGACATTAGAACTGGAAGGAATCTTGGAAGTTATCTAACACCTTCATTTTACAGATGAGAAAATGGAGGCCTAAAGAGGTGAAAATGGTTTGCTTCACACAGAGAGTACTGGAGGTACAATTTGAACCTAGATTCTCTGACTCAAATGAATGCATTTTTTCACTGAATTTGCAGGGCATATACTCAAACCTGGAATCAGGAAGACTCATTTTCATGAGTTCAAATCAACCCTTACTAGACACTTACTAGCAGTGTGATCCTTGTTTTCTCATCTGTAAAACGAGTTGAAGAAGGAAATGGCAAACCATTTTTCTTTGCCAAGAAAACCCCAAAAGGGATCACAAAGAATCAGACATTACTGAAATGACTTGACAACAAAAATACTCAGATCCAAATCCTGCAACTGTATCCATGCCTTTTAACTCTTTCACACTGTTCTTTGCCTTTTAATGCCATGCAACTGACCTTGAATGTATTCAGTATAATGAGAAAATTAGATGCAATGTATTTATTTTAACCAATATGTGAAAGTTCCACTAAACTCCTGCCCTACTATAGTACTGGGGCATAGTAGTGACCCAGACTCTCCAATCTGTGCTTCTGATAGGAGTTCAGGACTGTACTGTGTCTGTCATCCAAATACCAGACTATTGTTGTTGAGTCACTTTTCTGTTGCATCTTCATAACCCCATTTGGGATTTTCTTGGCAAAGACACAAGAGTGGTTTGCCATTTCCTTCTCCAGCTCATTTTATATATGAGGAAACTGAGGCAAACAGGGTTAAGTGATTTGCCTAGGGTCACATGCTTCTCTGAGACCAAATTTTAACCCAGGAAGACTGGTCTTCCTGACTCCAGACCTGGCACTCTGCTTTATCCACTGTATCTCCAACTGCCCTGCAACACCAAACTACCTAAATTAAAAACAAATCATTAATACAGATCCACTTGAAGATGAATCTTTTTAGTCTCAGTAATTCATGAAAACACTAACTGAAATGTAGAAGGATTGTAATCTCTGTCAGGAAGGAATATTCAGACTGGTGAAATCAAATAGCTTTTGAAATACTGAAATAAATAAGCAAAGGGAATTGTGGAGGTGAGAGACATGCATATTTTCAGTGGATCAGTGTGCTGACCTGTCTTCAAATTTTTTATGGCTTACCTCTTCTTAACCATTTAGGAACAAGAAAATATCTCAAACACACTAATGATAGTACTCCTTACATCACTGAGTGATCACTCTGTAAATGTAATGGTTTTGATTTAAAATTGCTATGGCAAAAACTGAAAAAATCTGGCTTGGTAGAAAGCTAATCAGACTAGAATTCATGTATTGAAAATCCTCCTAGGGCTCTGCTCCTATCAGCTTGTGTGAACTTTGGCAAGTGATCTCAATTTTCCATTTCTCAGATTTTATATCTGTGAGACCTGGGTAATACACTTGTCACCTAAAGGTGCTGTTGAGAATATTGTGATCAAGGAAGAAGGACATTCTTAGCTTCGAAAGAAGGCGTCTGTAGAAATACTATTACAAATCTTTGAAGTTGTTTATTTTTTCTTTTCTTTTTCTTTGGTCTGGAAACTGGTGTGTATAATACATGTCAGTGCATCTATTTTAAGATCTTATGAATGAAAGGAACCCAATACAAAATAAAACTTTTTTTAAAACAAACCAAGCATTCAAGAAATTGAGGAATCTTTTAGGCTGTCTTTAATTTTTAAAGAATTTTAATGTTCTCAAGTTTCCTTCTATATGCATACTGTTGAGGATTTTCTTCCTCATACCATTTTTCTTAGTGCCAATTTATATGTGTTGACATTATATACTTTAAGGTAACAAACTTTTATTTTACAAAATATTATTATCTATATTTTTCATGTCAGACTCTTTCCTAACCAAAGTTGCTTCCCCTGCCTCATTATTTTAATATTTGTTATTGTTGATCTTCATGATCCCAGGTACCATACTCTCCATTAGCTTTTCTTGGCAGAGATACTGGAATGGTTTGCCATTTCCTTCTCCATTGGATTAAGACAGAGGTTAACTGACTTGCCTAACTAATAAATGTCTGAGGCTATATTTGAACTCAGGTCTTACTGACCTTAGGTTTGTTTTCTATCCACTGAGCCATGGAGTTGCTTCCTTTATTTTAAAATAGAGATATTATACCTCTGGTTGTCCAGATCATTTAAATGATGACTTGAATTGTGTTCTATCCTACACTTTGGGGACATATTAAAACATGTTGTGGGGGCAAGGGATTTGATCTTTTTATTAGTGTATGATTTTAAAAAAAAAACATTCTTTTCCTTCACCTGCTCTCTTTACTGCAGGAGAGTTTTCCTCATGCCACATCTAGTATCCAACTTGTCTGGTTCTATCTCTGTATAAAGTCTTCCTTGTCAGTTTTGGTCCATATCAACTGCTCTGGTTCCTCAGCTCACTTACACTGTTTTATTGTGTCACAAATACAGGCATGTAATTATGTAGATTCTCATATTGTATTCTTCTTGCTGAATTTGTCTCATATCTGTAGACTTAGAGATGGTGGTATAGTGAATAGAGAGTTCATCCTGAAGTCGTGAAATCCAGATTCATCTGCTTATGACACATACAAATATTTGAATCCATGGGCAAGTGAGCTAAACTCAGTGTCCCTAAGTAGTTCTCTAAGATTGTTAAATTACAGATTGTTGATCTCCATTGATGGAAGGAGTTTCAACAGCTGAAGTCTCTTGCACTTGTAATATCACAGATGCAGACAATAGAAAATCACCCAAGCACCTTTTCGTGGTAAATTACAATAACAAACAAACAAAAGCAATGTAAGACAAAAAAAACCAATGTTATCCCAAAAAACATTTTGGACAGGAACAGGCTGTATATTTTCCTTCATAAGTGCTAACCACATGGTACTCAGTATATTCCTGTGAATTCAGTTGATATCACAAGAACTTTTTTTTTCTAATTTTCACCCTTATACATTCTTCTCTTCTTACACTCACTCATACACAAAACACATGATATAAACTTGGTCAGGATATTTTGCAAGAACATCTGATATGTCTCTCCTGTTCTCTGTCCTTCACCCATTTAGGTGGAAAAGCTAATAACTGGGAAGGAGGTATCCGGATTCCAGGACTTCTTCGCTGGCCAGGAGTGCTCCAGCCTGGCACAGTGATTGATGAGCCCACTAGTAACATGGATCTGTTCCCGACCATTGTCAAACTTGCAGGAGCAACATTGCCTGATGACAGGTACTATAGTTACATGGTATTCGATTGGAATCTAGCAGATCTAAGTCTTGCTTGTTCAAGTTCTACAGTGACTTAGGCAAGATTTGTCAACTGTGGTTGTTTAAATATTGAGTAGACAACCCAGTAAAACATCTGAAAGACATTCCCTTTATCATCATGTCCTATGAGTTCCCAAGTGCAAGAGAGTTTTAGAGGTTTTTAGAAGCAAGGTTCTAATTTGCTTTGCTTGATCATATGTATTTGTTATGAGGAGGAAATAAATAATGCTTGTTATTAGAAAAACAAAATAAAAATTGGGGGAAAAGGGAGGTCTGTAATTTGACTCCATCTAGAAAACATTCTCATTGTTGGCATAGTGTAGCTAGATATTAGTCTAGTTTTACAGTAGACAAGAAAAAAAATCACTTTAACCCGCGAGTCTGTTGCATAGTCTATTCCTTCTACCGTGGGCAAATATGCCTTTTTTTGTGATCCCAGGAAATATATAATGTGTTAAGAAAAATTAAAAGTTAAAGAGGTGATGGTATAAGAGAGACAGGGAGCAGGGAGAGAGAGAGGAGAAATGTAGAAGAGAGGAGAGAGAGAAGGAGGGGAGCTCCTTCTAGTTGTCTCTGAAATACAGAGAGAGACAGAGACGGAGAATTCTAGCACTTAGCCCTCTTTGACATGACCCTCTGAGTTCAGTTCTTGGATCCTCCCAGCCAGTCTCCTTCACTTAAGTGCCCATTAGTGGGTAGCAGCCATGGAGCTGTCTGTTCCCAAGTCTCTTTTTCCCCTCCAACACCATTTCTTTTGTCCCCTTCTCCAAGAACTCCCAGCAGTAGCAACAAGGGAGGCATCTGGCACAACCGTTAACACTCCAATTTACCAGCATGTCTTCATTTAGCAAATCCTGAACTGTCTATCTCTTAAATTTAAATACAACTTTATATGACATTGCCAACAGTTTCTTCTTAAGTGTTATTACTATTCTGGAGAGTTTTATTTGAAGTACAATGATTAATTGTTTTCATTACTTTGGTTGTAGGTCAGGCTAATGTCACAGAGGCTACTACAAATCTTGTTTAAATTTATCCTCTAGCCTTGCAAAGAGAAATGGGGAAAAGAGTCAATAAAACAGCAACTCAACAGGGGATGAATTCAAAGATATGCTTTCTCAACTCTCAAAATTGATCTTTTTCAAGCTCTGGTCCTTAATTCTTTTTTTTCTTAAAAATAGGGAGTGCTTTCATAACAGTTATTTACTGTCAGTTCCTTATTTTCACCTCCCATGTAATCACACCAGGAAGAAAAAATGACGTGTTTTAAATACCTGTATCTTTTTCCTGAAAATCTATTATTCACTTACTACTTCAAAGAGGAGTTGAACTGGAATTCTCTAAATCCTGTTGTATTTCACTAATTGCATTTTCTTTTTTGTATGACATAGGATTGTAATTATCTTTACTGTTTTATTAATTTTGGGAATTACTGTTTTAAATTAGTTTCTCTTCCACATTTAGAGCAAAACAAATTAAGCCATTTCAAGAATATCAGATCTCCAAACTATTATATTGTATATTAACTGACTGGTCTTATTGGAGCCAGTTTATTTTTTGACATCACCATTTCTTTTCAGTGCTTCGAGACCTTCTTTGACATTTTCCTCTCACTTCTTATATCCAAACAGTCACAAAACCAGTTCTCCCTCTATGATGTCCTTCATATCTAGCTTTTTTTTTCTACACTTACTGCTACTAGCTCAGTAGAGAGCCTCATTACTGCTCACTTGGAGTATTGCAATAGTCTCCTTTCATCTTCTTGCTTCCACTTTTAACTCCTCTAATCCATAATTCATACTACTAACAGATTAAAAATAAAAAATAATGTGAGCTCCTTGAGGACAGGAACAAGCTCACCATTCTTTGTGTTCACAGTGCCCAACACATAGTAAACATTTAATAAAGCTTGTTTACTTAACCAGTAGCTAACATATATTTTAGTGCTTTAAGTTTATAAAATGATTTATTGTCTCATTCAACTTTCACAAAATCCCTTTGAGGTCAGTATTGGTTTTGTCCCCATTTTTATAGATGAGGAAACTGACACACAGTCATTACATGACATGCTCAGAGTCACACAGCTACAAAGTATCTGAATATTTATTCAAACCCAAGTTCTCTTGACGCAAGTCTAGCGCTGTATCCACTATGCAATCTACTATATTAATCTTTCATGTACACAGCTCTAATTATCATTCTTGAGGGGCTCAAACATCTTCAGTGACTTTCTACCATTATCAAGGAGTTTAAATCCTTTTGCTTGGCATTCAAGACCCTTTAAAATCTGACACCACCCATCCTTATTTTATATTATTTTCTTCTCAATACTGTAGTGATGTCTTTTTCACTTCTCCCTTTTGTTCTGTGGAATTTTTCACCTTTATTTCTTTGTTCACATCATTTCCTATGCTTGGAATTTATTTTCCTTTTTTCCTTTGACTGATGAATTATTCCACACTGCTTACCAGCTAACCCAAGCAACATATCTTCTTACATGAAGACTTCCTTCTCTTATCCCTGAATCAGACACCACCTTCTATCTATTTCATTGACCATAACACTTTGACTTGTAACTTTGACACATTTATTGTGTAATGTTATGTGTCAATAAGTTATCTAAGCCATCTCTCTATTAGATTATGGTAAAGACCATTTCTTATCTAAACTAAGATTTTCTATACAACTTTAGCACAGTATTTTGCAAGAACAGACAAGAAATTTTCCTTGAATGTAATTGAAATAATATCTTAAAAATAATATAATTTCCAGAGAGTGAACTTGTATAGATAGCACTAAGGTAGAAAAGCAATGGAGTATTCCATTACTAATCATATTGTTCTCATAGACTTCTTTCCAGACTTCATAGGAATTTGGGAATTGCTCTCAATCAGAGTCTCTTCTTACAAAGAGCTTTTTTTTCCTTTCAAACTAAGGAAACATTTTTTTTTCTCTAGGGAGTCCTTTCTTGCCCAGTTAAAGGTTTGTTGGAAAGGAGACCAGCCCATATAGTCATAGTTTCCTGTTCAATATAAAGGGTTGGTTGTATATACTTAGAGCACTAGTGACACATTCCACTATGGGATTTTTGTTTGCAGATTTTTACCTTACTATGAAATAAGCTCCCTAATTTGAACCTGTGGTGTGCCTTCATCAAAATTCTCTTTGTGAGTGGCAATTTCATTTGTATACTTCAATAGTTCATTTTCACTGAATTACATATATTTTATCAAAAGAATCTTGATGCCCTGTTATCTCAGGCAAAGGCTCCAAAATTAGTTCTCCATACTTGGAAACAAATGGATTCTGGATACAAGTTAAGGGCAATCTTCAGTGATACAAGGTATGTTTGAACAAGAAAAGAGTTATTAAAAAAAAGAATATAGTTACTTTGGAAATCTTTTGGCAGAGAGTTGGAAGATGGGAAATCATCTAGGCATTCTGAAACATTACTACTACCCTTAAGAATTTTATATTAGATACTTCAAAATTGGTGAAAAAGTGCTCTCTGGGGGTGTGCCTACCTTTTATTTTGTTCTGCTGTTTCTGTTGTTGAAACCTAACAGTAACAGCCTATCATGCACAAAACTATAGAGATTGCAAAGTAAATGCAAAACCTCTTTGAACCTGGATGAGATTTATAAATCTTGATGTTATAAGACAGCTGGGAAGTATACACAATTACAGATGTTCTCAGTAGCCAAGTTTTAAGTGCCTAATACTGTGAAACCAACTCCTAAAGTAAGAATACCATTCTACTTCCCATCCAATTTTCCCTTATTATGTTAGAATGAAGAAATTTATTTGTGTTCATGATACATATAGCTATGTGTACTGGAGGTGAATCACTTTAGCCATACAGGCTCTTTTTTTAAAAAACTGTTAAAGGGATTTGTACTTCTACGGTCTTTACCAATTCCAAAATTCTATGACTCTATGAAGGTGCAAAAGTTGATGGAGTGCTGCGCCTAAAGTCAGGAAGACTCTTCTTCCTGAATTCTAATCTGGCCTGACATTTACTAGGTGTGAGACCCTGGGCAAGTCACTTCACCCTGTTTGCCTCAGTTTCCTCATCTGTAAAATGAATTGGAGAAGAAAATGGCAAACCACTCGAGTATTTTTGCCAAAAAAACCCCGAATGAGGTCATAAAGTGTAGGTTATGACTGAAATGACTGAACAACAACATGATTCTATGGCTATTATTTCATTGAAATAGCTATTACTTGTCTTTTTGTTAAGCATAAATTGTAGAGAAGGAAAATTGGAAAAACCTCTTGAGGAAATTTCTAAAACCATTTCTAACTAAATGTTAAGGTCAGGTCTGTGGCATATTGCTTGACCTTGAGTTATATAACTATGGAGCCTTGTGAATTAATTACTAATGCTAAGAGCAAGCTACCAAGGTGGATTGATTTCCAAAAATACCATTTTCCTAATAAAAAAAGTTCATTTTCTGATAACAAATGAGAGATACTACTACAATAGCCTTGAAATAATTTATGTTATGGTTAAAACATAAAATTTTTACTTGAAATGAGTTGTGTGGCAAATTATATAATTATATATATATACATAAATTATATATATTTCATCAGAATAGAGACTACCCTAACAAAGCTTTTATTTTTATCAGTTAATTAATTAACTTTTAGTTTTCAGCATTAACTTCCATAAGATTTTGAGTTTTACATTTTCTCCCTCATCCTCTCTTTCCCCCTCCCAAAGATGGTATGCAATCTGATATAGGCTCTATTTATACATTCATATTAAACATATTTTTCACTTTAGTCATAATTTAAAAAAGAATTAGAACTAATGGGATGAACCACGAGAAAGAAGAAACAAAAGAAAACAAAAGAAAAGGAAAGCAAATAGTATACTTCTATATGCTTTCAGACTCCAAAGTTCTTTCTCTGGATGTGGATAGCATTTTCCATTGTGAGTCTTTTGGAGCTGTCTTAGATCCTTGCATCCCTGAGAAGAGTTAAGTCTATCAAAGTCAGTCATCATACAGTGTGGCTGTTACTATGTACAATGTTCTGGTTCTGTTCATTTCACTCAGCATCAGTGCATATAAGTCTTTCCAGATTTTCCTGAACTCTACCTGCTATTGTGCTAAGGTATATAATGGTATTGCATTATATTCATATACCATTTGTTCAGCCATTTCCCAGTCAATGGGCATCCCTTCAATTTCCAATTCTTTGCCACCACAAAAAGAGCTGCTATAAATATTTTTATACATGTGTATCTTCTCATTTTTACAATCTCTTTGGGATACAGATCTAAAAATGGTATTGATGAAACAAAAGGTATGCACAGTTTTATAGCCCATTGGGGCATAGTTGCAAATTACTTTTCAGGATGGTTGGATCAGTTCATAACTCCACCAACAATACAACTAGTGGAGGTTTTAAAAGATTAAAGATTTAAACCAATCAATTGATAGTCATTTATTAGATGTACTTACTGTGTTCCATATGTTGTGCTGTGAACTTACTGAGTTTAATATACATTAATTATTTAATTTAATATACATTAAAAGTTCATATATAGAATAATATGGAATCATGATTCCTATTTTGTGAAAATTCATACTTCAGCCCCATGGTGTAAATGATGATTCTGGATTCAAATTTGTTTGAGAAGCTAAGCGTTGTGTGAGTATAAGCACCATTGGAAAGTTCAACCAAATCAGGTTTCTTTCTATTTTTCATGGCAGAAATGAGCTCTACTTTGAAAGAACAATATTTCTTCAGCACTATTATAAAGTGGCTTACCATGGCAGTTGATTTATTGAGTGCTTCTAGGAAATGACATGTTAGGTACAGAATATAAAAAATGAGATTCATCTGTGCATTTGAAGCTTAAAATGATTGCAAAGTAGGATTTCCTGTTTTAAAGGGTGAAAAAATCTCATCCTTTTGCTTCTTGATGTTCAAAAAGGCTCCAAACATTGAGGTTTTTGTGGGGGGCGGGGTGGGAGAAATGAGGCAGAAAAAAACTTAGGTAAGATTAGTTTCATATTATCAGCATCACTTTTAAAGAAAAGATATATATTTGCCCACACATATATACATATGTGTGTGTCTATCTATCTATCTGTCTGTCTGTCTGTCTCTCTCTCTCTAATCCATCCAAATTCTATTGTTGCTTGGAGTAGGTACAAGACAAAGAGTAGCTTCTCAAAAGGTAAAGTTAGTCATTGTCACCTGGCACAGTAGGTACCATATCACCATCTGGCTCTCTAGACACATTCCCTTTCCACTGAGAGGTGGTAACAGTGTGGATTTTCAGGGCTTGCCCATCCCAGAGCTTCACTTCTCCTGCCATTTTTGCTAACAGTGAAAGCTATGGTTCCACATTCCCTACATGACTCTTAGTATGTATTCCCCACTTACCTTTCTTTCCTTCCTTTCCTTTCTTTCTTCCCAATTCAAAATGCTACATTATTATGTCCTGAATCCTCCTTGGGAAGGATTTGAAAAGAACTAAAGACAGTAACTACTGTTTTAGAATAGAAATTTTATTTCAGAATAGATGCTGTTTTTGAATAGAACTGTCTCCACCATGTTTCTCTTTCTAGCTGTTATAGTTAACAAGAAAATGGGATTGGGAATTGGTCCAAGTTTATCTTTTGTTCTTATTTTTAACTTATGATAATAGAAAATTTTCAATCCATAGACTTTTTGAGAGCTCATGATTAATAATAAGGGCCAAGACCAGAGAAGAGCTAAGCAACAAGACTATAATTACATTAAGGGGTATTAATGACACTGAGTAAACCATAGGCAGCTCTGAAGATGCAACACTACTCAAAACATTCATATGTGCTATATTATGTATATGTTATATCTATAATAGCCTTGTTATGTTAATTTTTTTCATGCCTTGTGATAAAAGATGATAGCGCAGGTTTGATGCTCTTTATTTAGAATAAGAAGATGTGGAAGCTACATTTTTAAAAACTCTTTCAAAGAGTTATTTGTCCCTGATTTCAATTACATTGTTCTGATTGTAAATATTTTCACTTTTCAAGAAAATTCTCTTCTGTATTGATTGGGACTGATTTTCCAAATTATTTTATTTCATGGCATACCTTCTCCCTCCACTTTAGGCAATTCCTTCCATAGCCCTTTAGGATGTTTATGAGTAGATTGAAGACATTATAATCTGGGAGAATGTAAATATGCATAATTGTAGTCTGGACCTTTACTTCTAACTGCATTTCATTCTGACTAGGAAGGGCTCTTTAATGTAGGCCTACTTACTTTGTTTTGACTTTATTTTCTTCCTAAGTCCATGAACTTGATATGATTGTCTTCTCTAGTCATAGTATCACCTCTGTGGCAAACTTTTTGAGGAAATAAAGAAAATAGTTTTCTTGAATTATGCAAAAAAGAAAAACTAAGAAAAAAAAGCCATGAAGAATTTAATAGAATTTTACCAGTTTTCAGCATTCTGATGATTAACCAATTAAATTAAATTCAACAAATATTTGTTGTGCATGTATTTTTTACAAAGTGTTAGAAAAATGATCACTCTTCTTCTAGAGTTATCAGAATTCTTTTCCAGGATTTTTTAAAAAACTGCTTCCCAGTTTGTTTTTTCCTAGCAAAACTAGTATTGTAACCTTAAAGGAAATGAACATGTATTGAATACAGAGATCTAACATACATATTAGTTGCTTTTGAAATATTTTAGGGGAAAATTACCAATCTATAAATATAGCTTCTTTCTGTTGGGACTGTTAGCTCTAGTCTAGAATTCCTAACTATCTCAATCATATACCAAACATATGAAGGAAATATAAGCAGCTTTAGACCTACAAATGCCTCTAGGAGCCTATGAATATAGACTCACTTGGACTTAGAAGCCCCCAACTCTCAAAGACCTCTCTGTGCTTTCAAGGAGAAGTAGGATAGTACTCTTTTCTGCTCTTTTATTTCTCCATTATTCTTCCTTTCATCCTGGTTTGGAAAAAGTCACACTTTTTTTTTTCATCTAGTCATAACCTCCCTACCAGTTTCTGACTCAACATTTCCAGTTCATCAGAGTTCCCCACATAAACCTTTGTTGCTAAAGGTCAAGTCCTTCTGCCATCTTATTTATTCACCACAAGCATGATTTTCCCTTTTTCTCTCTTACTTCAGTTAGCTCTCTTCTCTGAAAACTCTTGCTGCTCTCCACTTCCTATAAGGTGTATAGGTAAGAGCCTTTTGGAGTATACTGTAAATCCTCGAAAGAACAGGAACTAGATGATTAGGAAAGCCCTTCCCCATTATCATGGGAAGTTTCTTTTCTAATTAAGGAAGATTGACACTGTGCAACATATGTGCTAGTGTATAGAGATAAAATGAAAAACATTTTAATGGGAAAATATAGTCCTTGGAGAGATTTAAAGTTTTAGCTCCCATATATTTTGGTTCTGAGTAAAGAGCACTATGCCTCCTTCATCTCCTGTTCTAAGCCAACCAATACAACTGGAATTTAATGTGGAGAAATGTACTCAAAACTATATCAAGGATCTGCAGAACAGGCCATAGAGAAGAGAGGTGACTGAATTGAGGACTAGTGGATATTTACTAGTGGATAGTTACTTTTCTCACATAAGGACAATCTAAGGTGGAAAAAGAACTTGTGGAAGCCTCTACTGACCTGGATAGATTTAAAATTAGAAGGTACTCTATGGACCTTGTAATCCAACTCCATCATTAATGACAAAACTTAAACAAATGGAGGTTAAGTATTTTCCTAAATTCACATATTTTCTGAGATTTAGTCCAGGTCCTCTAACTAAATGATGTTTTCACCACACCATCCATCCTCATACTGTCAGTTTGACTGTAGTTTAATCTTTTCCTGTGATTTCTTCACAAAATAATTGTAGCCTGAATTGTTTCCTCTTGATTTTTCCGCAAAGCAATCAAGTTGCAGCCATTGATTGGGTGATTCACCCATTGCCATACCAGATGGACTTTGAACAAAAGCACTATGCTAGGTACCATAAGGGTTTCAACACTCATACCCTCAAGGATTTTGGAATCTAGTACAAGAGTTCATTTTTTTAAATAACATTTTATTTTTACTTAATTTTTCTCAATTACATGTAAACAAAACTTTTTAGCATTTGTTTTATAAAATTTTGAGTTCCAGATTCTCTCCCTCCCTCCTTGAGAAAGTAAGCAGCGTGATAAAGATTGTGCTTTTGCAGTCATGCAAAATATTTCCATATTAGCCATACTGCAAAAGAAAACACAGAAAAACCAAAAATAACAAAGTAAAAAAAAAGTACACTTGATTCTGCATTCAGACCCCATCAGTTCTTTTTCTGGAGGTGCATAGCATTTTTCATCAGAAGTCCTTCAGAATTGTTTTCAATCTTCGTATTGCTGGGAATAGCTAAGTCATTAACAGATGGTCATTACAGTATGACTGTTACTATGTACAATGTTCTCCTAGTTCAGCGCATTTTGCTTTGTGTCAGTTCCTGTAAGTCATTCCAGGTTTCTCTGAAAGCATACTGCTCATCGTGTCTCAGAACACAATAGTATTTTATCACAATCATATACCACAACTTGTTCAGCCATTCGCCAACTCATGTGCACTCCTTTAATTTCCAATTATTTGCCATCATAAAAAGAGGTCCTAGAAATGTTTTTGTATGTTTAGGTCTTTCTTTTTTCTTCGATCTCTTTGGGGTACAAACATAGTAGTGATATTGTTGGATCGAAGAATGTGCACAGTTTTATAGCCCTGTGGGCTTATACCAAACTGCTTTCCAGAACGATTGGATCAGTTTACAACCCCACCACCAGTACATTGATATCCCTGTTTTTCAACCTCCCTTCCAGCATTTGTTATTTTTTCTTTTATGTCATATTAGCCAATTCTGTAGGTATGAAGTGGTACCCCAGAGGTGTTTAATTTTCATTTCTTTAAGCAAAGTAATTGTTTAAAGTGATTTAGAGAACTTTTGTGTATGACTATAGACAGCTTTGATTTCTTCTTTTGCCTGTTCCATTATCAGTTGATGTAGTACAAGAGTTCTTAACCTGGGATCTACATTTCCTCCCATCTTTACTCTTAAATGATCCATAGATAGATTTCAGGACAACCATGAATTTAAATGGGAAAAATTGCATCTTTATTTCAGTAGAGTGGCTTACTTTGCAACCGTATGTATTTTATTTTATGCTGTTAAAAATATTCTGAAAAGAGGCTCATAGGAAGGGGTCCATGCCATACAAAGGGATAAAAAGTCTTGATCTAGTAGGTGGGAAAATGAAAGTACAAAAACAACTATAATATAAGGCAGAATATGAAGTTTAACATGGTTATTTTTGGAGGGATGGGGCTTTCACCATTTACGAGGCCCATGCAGTTGTATAGCTCTTTTGTCTACTAATGAAAAGTGTCTCTTTAGTTCCACCTCTAACCCTCCACCTTGACACATGTGGTTTTTCTCTCTCAGACTTTCTATTGCTTTTTATTTAGAGTTATTGATGGACGTGATCTGATGCCCTTGCTTCAAGGAAAAATCCTCCAATCTGAGCATGAATTTCTCTTCCATTACTGTAATGCATACTTAAATGCAGTGCGTTGGCATCCAAGAAACAGTAAGTAAACTGACCTTTTGATACTTCCAATATTTCACACAATTTATAGCACTGTGAAAGGATTTTTTTTTAAAGAAAAGTAGAGCCAATGCCTGTAGTATGCCCAGTAGAAGGCTAAAGCTGTGAATGCCTGCACCTTTCTTCCTTCTAACTGCATCCATGTTGAAATCGTCGATTTAGGGAATGTCATTAATCTAATGCTGTGCAATAACAATACGCATCAAAAAAACATCAGTGCCCAAATAAATTTGCCAAGTTTATTTGTTTGGAACAAAGTTCAAATGGCATAATGTTCTCATAAAGTCCAAATTAGGTACTACCTGATTTGTGAGCTTTCCATGTAATGGGTTCTTCATGGAATGTATAATTTGGTTTTATTCTACCAGATATACAATTTATTTCTGAAAATAGCTCCATATAAAGGAGCAAATGGACCTATGTTAAGAAAACTAATTGAATTATCAAAACTTTGTAGATGTCTCCATGCATTTATATGTATTTTTATTATGTTTTCAAACTGAGAAATATGATGGAACAAATTGGAAACCATGGAGAAAACGTATGTGAGCTTGGAAATTTACTCACTTTCTAATGATAGACAGCCTTATTTCCTATTTTTTTAAATCAGATCTTAACTAAAAAATGCACTTCTATTTTTAGATATTATTTAAAGATGTTGATCATAGCTTTAGGTCTGGAGGAAACCTCAGAAGCTATTTAGTGTAATACCCTCATTTTGCAAATAAGGAAACTGAGGCCTAGTGGGTTGTAAGAGTCATTTTGGGATTTGAACTCAGATCCTTTGACCCCGCAGATAATATTCTTTCTACTATACCATATTACTTTCAAAAGAATTAGAAACAAAGACTTACTGTCTTATTTCTGAAGCATTATAGTGTTTACATGAGACATCCCAAAGATTAGCTTCCCAAGGAAATGTGATTCATGCTCATGGTAATTTTCAAGTTCTTTTTTTTTTTTTGTACAACCTTGCTACACAATTAATTTAGCTCTCCTACCTTGAAGAATTTCTTCCTCCCTCATATGCAGGCAGGAAGGTGATAACAACCTTTATCCTAGCCATGATAATTAGACCAGATTCACACCCTAACATTTTCTATTTAAATCTGTGCATTTTACTTCCAATTAGCTCTATTAAAAAAAACTCTTAACAGTTTCACCAAGTACACATGTAGTTTCAAGATTCAAAATGTAAACTCCTTAAGATCAGGGATTATTTTATCTTTTCTTCCCCTTGTAGCTCCAGTGCCTTAGCACAGTATTCTAGGTATTAATAAATGTTATTTTTTTTTATTGCTTGAGCATACATAATCTGCTCAAACATCCTTATGTTTCAGAAATCTTATTTCAATGTCCCACTTCTGTTTTACATCTTTAATTATTATAATAAAGAAGAATTCTACTTTTTCCAAGTATAATGACATTCCCTTCATAGAGAGATTATAGGGCAGTGAGAAAGTACAATTTCTGCTCCTTATCCATGTATAAAAAAAGTTGCTTATCATACATTAAACCTTGCAACATTGTGTTTAAATAATGTGGCTAGATAAAATAGTGGTTACTGTTAGACTTTGAAGTCAAGAAAACTTGAGTTCATATCCTGCCTCAGATGCTTACTAGAAGTATGACCAAATCACTGTAACCTCGCTCTTAACCTCAGTTTCTTAATCTGTAAAGTGGGGATATTAATAGCACCAACCTATAAAGGGTTATGAGTATTAAATGAGATGACATACATAAAGCACTATATAAATGCTAGCTGTTATAATATCAAAATCCATCTTAGAAAATAAATTAGGAACATATTGACTTGGGAGTGTAAGAGAAACATCTTATGTGAAGAAAAGTAAAGTAAAAAGGGTGGGAAGAGACAAGTAGTAACAAAATTGAGATAAAGGAGAGAATTGCTGGATAAGAAGTTGGCCATATTTTGTACATACTTTACAAAAATCTTTGAGGGTTGTGAGCAGCATTCTATCACAACTCATTTCTTATTGTCTTCTGCCTTTAGCCATCAATCAGAAAATACTAATTTTGGACATCTCAATGTTGACATGTTTTTCCTCTCTAACAGTTCCTAGTCATAATTTGAAAAAACCACTGGCCTTCCTGAGCACCGAAAGACTAAGCCCTCTTATATACTTTCCAAATTAAAACTGAAAATCAGTAATGAGCTTCCACAGATTTACTAGGAAGGATTATTTTTTGTTTTGTTTTCTGTTTTGTTTATTTTCTGCTGCTAGAGGATTTAATTTACTGCTCCATATTCACTGAATATTCCTAGAAACAAAATGTATCCTTTAATCTGGAGTCATTGCAAGACTCGATTGGGGTAGAAAAGATCTATATTGATGACTAAACTCTTTCCCAAAGTCTTAAAAATATTGAAGATTACCACACTACACATTATATCTTAAAAAGGAAAGAATATTTTAGTATGAGGATATTGAAAATGGAAAAAAAGGATTAACTAATTTCTTTCTTTAGAATAAAATCTTATAAAATCCTGAAACTGGAAATATTCTAAGACTAAATCATTTGACCTCATTAGTTCATGGTTTACACGTTCAAATATTGGCCCCATTAAATATTTCCCTTTCAAAAACAAAACAGAATGTTAACTGCCATCATGGGCTTTGAGTGTAAAAGGCCTTTCCATTATTTGTGTAATGCTCCATATGTCTCAGAAAGTAGAATAGCTGTAATATAAGTTTCAACTGATGTCATTTGCCATCCCTACCCCTCTCCCAAGTTAAATATGAAAAGACTTTAGAAAATTTGACATGATTTCAGCATGAAGAACTCTCCTTTTGTGAATGTGGTAAATATAAGTTCAATAATGTGAATATTGTGGATTTCAAATTTTACTGTCACTCAAATCTATATTGTTAAAAACACATGACAGTGATGGTGTTTACAAAGCAGATTCTTGATTTTTTTGATTTTGTTGTAGAATATTCATTAGTGGGAGATACATGCTACAACCATATATGGTACTGATTTCTAGTGAACTCCATTGTGTGCTTCAATTTGGTTGAGTTTGTCATGTACAAGACATTATATTAGGTTCTAGGGCTAAACAGACAAAAATGAAAAGGTCTTCAAGGATCTTACATTCTATGAACAGAGACAACATGAAAACAGATAAAAGTGGGAGACAACATAAAAACAGATATGATAAATAAAAGATAATTGAGAGAACACTAACTACTAAGGGAATCAAAGACTTCCTGCAATAGATGATACCTGAAGTAAAGCTAGAAGGAAACAAAAGATTTCTAAAAGGTCAGAATGATGAGGGAGTGGATTTCAAGTATGAGGAGTACCCTCCATAGAAGCATAAATACAGGGAATAGAGAATTGTCTTCAGAGAACATCAAGTAGACCATTTCAGCTAGAATATCAAATGAATGAAAGGTAATAACATTTTTAAAAATCTGAAATGGTAGGTTAGAAACAGATTATGAAAGATGTTTAATGTCAAGATAAGAAGTTTGTGTTTTATCTTAGAAGCTGAAGGCAAACACTGAAGATTCTTGAACAGAGTACTGAATAGAATCAGAGATTCATAGGTTTTGAGCCGAAAGGGACCTCAAAGAGAGGCCACCTTTTCCACTTCCTTTGCTTTAAGATTGTTATTGTCAAATTGTAGAAAACTGATTTAGGAGGGGAGATTCTGGAAACGAGGAGACCAATTAGAAAACTGTTGTAATAATCCAGATGAGAGGTGAGGAGGGCTTCAGTCAAGATTGTGTCCACATGAGAAGTAGGAAGAAGACATATGGAAAAAATGTTGTAGAGGCAAGATTTGACAATTTGGTAAAGTAAGGGAATAGGAAGAATCTAGAAATATACACTAAGTCTCATAAATAATAGTATTTTATCACCATAAGTAACTATTACCATTGTGTTAATAATTGTATACTGATGCGGCATTCAGAGTGCTTATGACAGCTATGAATATACCATCGTAATTCTGAATTGCAAAATATAACAGACTCTGCATATGAAAGACAGAACCAAAACATTGATCAGACACCAGAAAGCCAAATCCATCATAGCAACAAAAATCTATATGTAATAACAATACAAGGGGCAACACCATCCCCAAGCCTTCCTCCTGTGAGGCTTCCCACAAACCAGCTCCCTTAAACAAACCACAAACAAGCTTTCACACTCATATCTAGTTGCTGCCTATCCTAGCTCTGACTGCTCAGTAACTTCCTCTCAGCTCAGCTCTAGCTCTGCTTCTTCCTGTTCCACCCTTCTTGTTCCATGTGACTTAACTGCTGTGACTCAGGCTTCCATGTGACTTAAACGGATCACATGGGCCTATTAATGATGGGAAAGGTCTTCCCATTAAGAAGCAAGATTACATTAACAATAAGCAAAAATGCGTTATTTTCATATAATAATATATGCGATCATCTTTAACTATTAAAAAAGATTTTATTCAGATCTATGTAAAGTGATTTTTAGGGAATAAACAGTCCCATTAGTCTAGCTCAGGATCAGACACAACAAAATATCCAGAGATGAGGAAGGGGATACCTTCCTCTTTAATCTCTTTCATATTCTGTCCTTAAGTAAGACTGCAAAGATTGCTGAAATGAAATCAGCAGCCTTATCCTACTAGATTAGCGTTTTCTCCTAGTGTCTTGATGGGTAAAGTGACTAGACAAAAAGAAATCTGTAACTAGTAATTATCCCCAAAGAATTTCCTTTCGGTAAGAGAAGAAATAGAAATGGAGAGAAAGGAAAACCATATTATCCTTGTATTTCATAAGTGGCATTGTAGTGAACTTCAAACCTTTGGAGAGATTACTGTGAAGCTGTTACTGTTATTTATTTTTGGAGGGAGTAGAGTCTACATCAGTGATTTCATCAGTATATCAGCATGGAGAGCTCTCTTAGTCTAGATATTTCTTTCAGAGGTGCAGATGAGCAACTCCTCAGTAGTATGTAAACTGAGGAATTTGACCAGGAAACTGAGAAGTTATGTGACTTGGCATTAGCAGACCACAGCTAGTTTGTATCCTAAGTAGGACTTGAACCCAGGATTCTCTGATTCTAAAGCCAGTCTTCTATCCTCTATGCCACACTGCCATCTATTGGTTGTTTTCCAAAACATTTTAAGTGAATCATCAAGGGAAAAGCACATGAGCTTCTAATTTCATACATGATAAATTAAAATCTCACTCTAATGCCACATCCAGACTTGTAAGTAAGAAATTTTTAGAAGTTGAAACAAAGACATTTTTAACCCTGAGAAATGTGTTTAGATGATCACACTCACTGATGAAGCGTGATATCACAATCCGACTTCATTAGTCATCATAAATACTTAAAAAACAGAAGGAAAAGTTTTAGAAACTCTTTGAATGGAGGTAAGGGATTTCTCTGGAATGGACAAGCTCCTAGAGGAGTAGGACATGGATGGTAAAGGAGAGACCCTAAAGTTATAAAACTACCCTAAAGTACAACAAAAGAAGAATTGAATTCTAGTGCTATGCATTGTATAGTCCTATTAATCAATACTAATACATAATCAGTCATCTCCTAGATGATACTAAAACCTAGATTATTTCAGAGACCAACTTTCTAGATTCTTCTAACCTGTGGAATAAGGTAGCAAAGAGGAATTAAACAGACACAAAAATATCCACACAAATAATACACCTCTTTGATAATAAAGAAGCAACCTCTGAATGCCCAGAGTGAAGG
Source organism: Potorous gilbertii (assembly GCA_028658325.1). Lineage (NCBI taxonomy): Eukaryota > Metazoa > Chordata > Mammalia > Diprotodontia > Potoroidae > Potorous > Potorous gilbertii. The sequence goes on from JAQQSK010004291.1 coordinate 61,684, forward strand.
ATGCACAGTTGAGAAATTCTGTGTGCAGTAGACGGGAATCTCTTTGATTGACTGGTGATGGCTATAAAAGCCATCATTTCAGACTGAAAACAGAGGAGCATGGAAATATAAAAAGACAACTGATAAGAAAGCAAAAGTGAGAGAAGAAAGAGGACAGTGGATACCAGTATCATTGTCCGTGAGAGTGGAATCTGAGTGGCAGATAGAGGAGCGCCAGTGATGGTAAAACAGAAGTTAGATTATCTCAGCAGTTCTGGATGTGGGGGGAGAGGGAGATAGGCCCTTGGAACTCACCACAAGACTTCTGAGGACAACTAGAATGGCAAATTAGGATGTAACCCAACAGAGTAATTGTAGTCTGGACAGTAGTATTATAAAAGCAAGCAGTACGATGGGAGGCAAAGAACAGAAGGGTGACAAGGTCATGCCAAACTTAAAAGCAAAAACAAGACAGAAACAACCAAAAAACTATACTAAGCGACTTGACTTGAAAAAGACAAGCAAAAAAGATGTTGATGGTTCCATAGAGCATTGACTGTTCTTCCCAATAAGAATCAGTAAGAGACTCAGAAAGGGCTGCTGTTAAATCATTTGGATTAAATCCTTTACTTTTAGCCAAGGGGCTATGATACATTTTTTATTGGATTTCTCACCACAAATTAAGTTACAGTTGAGCTGAGAAGAGTCAGGAAGAATTAAGCAGAGCTAAGGAGTTCAGAAGGAGAGAAGCAGTTAACAGAAGAATTCTAAAAAAGTACAGACTTGATCTCAGCATAAGTTTTGTACTTCTGGTACAACTCGACTGAAGAGAATAGACACTTGGCTGAAATAAGCATGACAGACAATGCTACAGAAAGCTCCATAGTCCTTGAGTCTAATTACGGAGACTGCTAAGCTACTTCCCAACTATATTAACAAAAATAATAATAACATAGTGCTTTGAAAGTTCACAAAACACTTTAGTCAGCCAATAAGCATTTATGAAAGTGTTCACCATGTGCCAGGTAAACACTGAGTATCCAGAGAAAAGTGAATGACAGTCCCTGCTGTCAAGATTACAGCATAATGGGGTAAGATAGCATGCAAACAGCTATGCACAAGAAAATATGTAGATGAGACATATTGGAAAGAATCAAGAGAGGCAGTGCACTTGCACTGAGGGGGATCAAGAAAGTCTTCTTGGAGAAATTTAAGTTGGTTCTTAAAGAAAACCAGGAAATCAGGAGGCACAATAAGAAGAGCGAGGATTCCAACATCACATAGTCAGTGAAAATGTCTTACTTATGTGTAAACATAGCACACATGATGACTTTGAAGATCGACTCTTCTCATTGAGAGTATATATATATATATATATATATATATATATATATATATATATATATATATATATGTACACACACACAAACACACACACACATACTTATCTTCATGGGAGATGTACTAGAAAAGTGATGATGGGAAAATATTTAGATTCCTCAAAAGGGAGGTAAGTAGATTCTTAAAGCTATAAGCCAGTGAATTTTGATACCATTCTCGGAAAAAATTCTAAAATTTTTATTAAACTAAGAATTTATGAACATTTGGTTTGCAAATCCAAGGTCACTAAGAGCCAGCATTGATTCAGTAAGAACAAATCATGCCACATTAATCTCATTTTCTTTTTTGATTTTTCAGTAGAGAAGTTTTGAAATTGATAGCACCAGGGGATGATGTAGACACAGTGTATAAAGATTTTTAGCAAATCTAGACATAACATCTCATGATAGCCTTATCAGTAAGATGAGAAAATAATTGAATTATAATATAGTCATCTAAATTTATAGCTGTTTAAATAACTGTACCAAAAATAAAAAAGAATGTTGAGTAATGGATTGATCTAGAAGGAGGTAGTTAATGTTTCAAAGTTCTGTCATGGGCTCGGATCAAGCTCAATTAAAAATAATAATTTGAATGAAGGCATAGAAGGCATGCCTAATATAACAAAAAGTGGATACTTCAAAGATAGGGGGAGAGCTAATGCATTGGATGACGGAAACAGGATATGAAAATATTCTGATAGCGCTAACAAAATAACATTTAATATGGGTAAATTGTGAAGGATATTCCTTCTTCATACCCTAAACAAATAATGTAAATGAGATACAAGATTAGGTCCAATTGAGTTAGCTATGTAGATAAAATTGTAAATGGAACAAACATGATTAGGAACAGTGAAGGAAATGATTTTCTGGTAGGTAAGAAAACCCCTTGGGAGAAGGATCCTTTTACCCTCTTATTTCTTAATTAATTTTCTAGAAAGGTAGTCATGTTGCACTACCTAGTGGGTAATTCAGCTTTGCATATATTGTTTCATCTTTTTACAAAGAAGACATATGAACAGAAAGCAAATTAGCAAGTTTTCTTTCCTTACTCATAAGTTAGTGGTGAGATAAAAGGAGAAGAAAGGAAGACAGAAACTTGAAATAGATCATCTCTAAGTTTCCTTCCATCTCCAAGTGTGTGAATTTTGAACTTCAAAAAGCTTTTTATTTTCTTTGGAATTTCAATGCAAGACAAACTCTATTCTCACTTACTTATATCTGCTTCTATTTCTAATTTTCCTCAATTCCCTTCACTGATTAAGTTGATTTTTATGTATTTTAGTTTCAACTAAAGCACTTTACCTGGAAGCATCTTTCCCTTTTTTCATTTCTTTGTGTGTTTTTTTCCTGCGGAGAAGAAATACATTATTTGTATTTATGTTTCTTTATCAGCCTTGTTATTTCCCATTGTTCCTCTTTTATACTTTTTATTAATCCTTAATTTAAAAAATGCTAGTGCTGATTTTAATTCTTTCCCCTTCTTACAGATGGTGTTTTCCAATCATAGTTAACATTTCTCTCCCTGAAACTGAATTCCCAATATCTGCCACTTCAGAAACTCAGATATATATTATCACACACAAGTTTCTGTGTAGTAGACATTTAATAACTGTTTAATTGAATTGTTAAATCATTTTACCGGGTTCAGGTCCCAGTTCTGCTACTTACTATTTTTATGAACTTGGACATATTGCTTCAACTTTATGAACCTCAGTCTCTATATCTGTAAATTATAAGAACCGGACTAGATGACTTCTCATTTCTCTTTTAGTTGCTCATTCTGTAGTTTCCTCTCTTCTTTATGCTTTAGCCCTGTGTCTTTGAGGAACTTTTGTGTAAATTGAAATGATTCTAGTGGGACTACAGCAGGAGAGAAAGAACTAGGATTCTTATAGTCTCTCTGACTTTTTGAATTCAAAAGTCCCTGGTTACTCTTCTTCTCCTCCAGTGAGGCATAACACTCTCTCTTACACGTTATCCTTGGCTTTATCTAGCATGGGAAGCTCCTCGGGGAGTACAAATGGCCGGCTCCAACGGCTCCTTCAGGCCTCTACCAGACAGACTATTGCTGAGCTCATCCTCTGGCCATGAGAAAACCAAATCCATCCTTTTAATCTGTTTTGGGAAGTTACAAAATATAAGTCATTATGATTTCTTTTCCTTTGTCTCCTGACTCTGATCAGCCCCAGTAACTTTGGACAGTCTATTTTCTCCGTCTCATTCTCTCCCTCTCTGTGACGCGCCAATTACTGGTCTCTCTATCTCTGATATCACTTTCTCGGCTAATGAAACACAAAGCAGGAATTGCTATGGTTGACCTTCAGCCTTTAATTTTAATTGAACAGAATTATAAATAAACTTTAAATAAGGTAAGATTTGTATTTAACATGCATTTCCCAGGCAGTGAGAGTAGGGGAAGGAGCGATGGGAGAAAAATCACTTTTCAGCATTAGTTTTCCTGAATGAAAAATTTAGCGATGACTGAACCTCATCCTAATTTTTGTCTTGGTCTCATACTGCTCTCCTAGTAGCTTTGGGCAGGAGCAATTAGGTTATCTAAGTTCCAGTGTCTACTCAAAACTAGCAGCCTCACCCACTTTGAACACCCTTTCCATCCTTTCTTTTTAATAAAAAAAAAATATATATATATATAATTTATTTGTCAGTTTTCATTATTCACTTCAACAAAAATTTAAATTTCAAATTTTCTTCCCATCTCTGCCCACCCCCATCCCAGGGCAGCATGCACCCCATCCACCCCTTTCTCCAGTCTGTCCTTCCTTCTATCAATTTCCTTCTTACATTCTCCTCTCCTCTATTTTCCTGTAGGGCAAAAAAGATTTCTGTACCCTATTTCCTGTACATCTTATTTCACACTTGCATGCAAAAACTGTTTCCAATATTCATTTTTAAAGCTTTGAGTTCCACATTTTCTCCCCTCCTCCCTCCCCACCCACCCTCAATGAGAAAGCATTCAATTCACTATTGCTGCACAATACATATGTGGCATGCAAAACCATAACAGTCATGTCATGAAAGACTAACCACATTTCCTTCTGTCCTGTCCTGCCCTCCATTTATTCCATTCCCTCCCTTGACCCCTTTCCCCACAATAGTGTTTGCTTCTAATTATCCCTTTCCCCAATTTTTGCTGTCCTTTCTATTACCTTCCCTCTCCTATCCCCTTTCCCCTTGCCTTCCTGCTGGGTAAAATAGATTTCCATAACCAATTGGAGTGTATGTTATTCACTCCTTAAGCTAAATCCCATGAGAGTAAGGCTTGCATATTCCCTTTCATCACCCCCGTTTCCCCTCCATTATAAAAGCTGTTTCTTGTCTCTTTAATGTGACATGATTTACTACATCCTACCTCTCCTTATCTTTTTCTCCTAGTACATTCCATTCAACAGTAAGTTTTATTTATTTATTTTTTTGGTATTCTCCCTTCATATTCAAATCACCCTGTGCCTCTATGTATATGTACACATACACATACACAAACACACACACATATATATACATGCACACATACACCCATGTACATATACATACTTACATATATATATACATACATACCCATATACACCTATGTATATATATTCCCTCTAACTACTGATAAATACTGATTCCCTCTAAATACTGATAAAGATCTTCTGAGTTACAAATAACATCTTTTCATGTAGGAATGTAAACAGTGCAACTTAAATGAGTTCCTTAAGACTTCTCTTTTCTGTTTACCTTTTCATGTTTCTATTGATTCTTGTATTTGAAAGTCAAATTGTCTATTCAGCTTTGGTCTTTTCAACAAGAATGCTTGGAAGTCCTCTTTTTCATTGAAATTCCATTTTTTCTCCCTGAAATATTATACTCAATTTTGCTGGGTAGGTGATTCTTGGTTTTAATCTTACCTCCTTTGACCTCTGGAATATCCTATTCTAATTAGTGCAGGAGCTGCTAAATCCTGTGTTATCCTGATTGTATTTCTGAAATACTTGAATTATTTCTTTCTGGCTACTTATAATATTTTCTCCTTGACCTGGCAACTCTGGGATTTGGCCACACTATTCCTAGGAGTTTTCCTTTTGGAGTCTCTTTTGGGAGTTAATAAATGGATTCTTTCCATTTCTATTTTACCCTCTAGTTATAGAATATCAAGGAAGTTTTCCTGGATAAGTTTTTGGAAGATGATGTCTAGGCCCTTTTTTTGATCATGGTTTTCAGGTAGACCAATTACTTTTAAATTATTTCTTTTGGCTCTGTCTTCTAGGTCAGTTGTATTTCCGGTGAGATACCTCACATTGTCTTCTATTTTTTTCATTCTTTTGGTTTTTTTTTTTTATAATTTCTTGTTTTCTCATAAAGTCATTCATTTCCATCTGCTCTACTCTAATTTTTAAAGAACTATTATCTTCAGTGAAATTTTTTCCATTTGAGTAATTCTGCTAAAATTTTAAGGCATTTTCCCTTATTGGCTTTTTTGCACCCCTTTTGCCACTTGAGTTAGTCTGTTTTTAAAGGTGTTATTTTCTTCAGCATCTTTTGGGTCTCCTGTTGACTCCTAAGCTTGACTAAATTGTTGACTTCTCTTTCATGATTTTTTGTGTTCCTCTCATTTTTCTTCCCAATTTTTCCTTCACTTCTCTTATTTGATTTTCAAAATCCTTTTTGAGCTCTTCATGGCCTGAGACCAATTCACATTTTTTTGGAGACTTTGGATGTAGAAGCCTTGACCTTGCTGTCTTCCTCTAGTGCATGCTTTAGTCTTCCTCTGGTTGTATGCTTTGATCTTCCTCATCCAAAAGGACAGAAGAAAACACCTTTTCCCCCTTTTTGGACATTTTTCCAGCCAATTACTTGACTTTTGAGTCCCTTATTAAATTGGAGGGTATGCTACGCCAGGCTTCAGATGCTTTGTGAAGCTTTTCTCCAAGATATCTCTAAGGACTTGTAAATTCTCAGTTCCTCCAAAGTGATAAATCAAGGGAGAGGAGTTAAGTCCTCTCCTAGCCTGTACTCTGTTCTGTGAGCAACTTTAAGCACTCCTTTCTGCCCTGGAACTGCCAGTAGGATTCCCTCTCCACAACCATCACACCAGTACTGTCCTTACCCCAGGACTGCCACCTAGATCAGTTGCTCAGTTCCTCCCCCTCCCCACCCTCCATATCTATAGGCCAAGAGCTCCAGAAGCTATTGTGGTGTGGCTGCCACTACCCTGGGCCTGAGGCTGGAGCTGGACTGTGCTCCTCTCTCACCCAGGTGAAAGACTTTCTCACTGACCTATGAAGCTGTCTTTGGCATTTCTGGGTTGAAAAATCTGGAAACTGCAGCAGCTGCCTGTGATTCATCTCCCTGTTGCCTGCTCCGGTCTAATCTGTATCAGTGTGGCCCCCTGGGTTGTGCTCTGCTCTGAACCTGGACCAATAGACCCTTCCTGTCATTCTTCTAGTTTATCTTAGTCTGGAAATCTGTTTCATTCTGTCATTTTGGGGCTTATATTGTTCTAGAATTTGTTTAGAGTAATTTTTTACAGGTATTTTAAGGGCTTTGGGAGGAGAGCTACAGCAGCTCCCTGTTTCTACTTTGTCATCTTGGCTCTGCCTCCTTCTCTCTATCCTTTTCTTAAAAATCTGAGTACAGATCATCAGAGCTCATCCTCATACAGGCACATATTTCTACTTCTCCATGACAAGGGGAGTAACAAATGTTTTCTTTAAGATGTCTGCCCCCCTCAAAAAAAATCTCAGAACAAAAAGCTGGTCATTTCTATCTAATCATTTGATAGAGCCAATGCTACAGCACTATTAGATTTCCCATATAATCATATTCTATGTGACATTTTGATCTTTCATATCATCTTTATTTCAGATTTCAAAGTGACTGTAATAACTGTGGTTCTATCACTAGGTTATGCTTTTCTGCTCCTTTTTGTGTTGATGTAGTAACATTAATATACTGGGCAGAATGTTTAATTTTAAATGATACCATAGCAACAGTACAATGTTTTCCACTGGTAATATTTCCATTTTGGAGTGCAATGGAGTTTTGAGCAGTAAACTATTGTCTTTCCAATGCCTAACTTCTGCTTGTTATACCTACAAAAATCCATTCTCTCAAGTAATTATGTGTAGTTCCATTTGAAAATTTTTCACTGAACTGTAATCATTTTATGTTTTTTCAAATAAACATTTTTATCAGGATTTCCCAACCACTCTGACAGAGGAAAATTTGCTTAGACATATAAATAAGGTTTCTTCCCTGAAATGGTTCATCCATTTACCTGCTTTCCTGAACAGAATCCAAATTACTTTTGCTTTTTCTCTATTTTCTGATACATGGTTCCAGTTGCAATTCACTATTGGAGACAAAAGAGATCAACCCCTGATCGCTGTCCCTTCTATCTTCTCCTTTCAGATTTTTTTGTTTTCTCTTTAGTGAAGGTTCTTTTCAGACAACTCAAATAAAAAGTTCTTCCTTTTACTAGTCCCTTATTGATTCTACTTTCTAAAGTCAAAATGCATCACAGAAATAAATCTATTTTCAAGCTCTATTTTCTCAGTCACTTCCCTGTCTGTAATGTCCCTTCATTCTTCAAGTTTTCAAATCAATTTACAAAGAGATGCTTGATCAAGAGAAAGGAAAATTGAGTATAACTCCCATTTTTTAAATAATTAGTGGTCTAACCTTGGAAAAGTCACTTAGTCAGTTAGTATCAGTTCCCTAATTTGTAAAATCTGAAGGGAAAGTATAGTATGTAAACTTTGAGACCCATTGAAATTCTAAAATAATATTAAATATTTATCAATTTTGATGTTTTATGTCACTGAAATTCAGCCTAATATTATAGAGCATATTATATTTCAATGATTTTAGAAGCATATGCATAGTACTGCTTAGAACATTGGATCTAGAGTTAAGTTCAAATCCAGCCTCAGATACTTATTAGCTATGTGGCCCTGGACAAATCCCTTAACCTCTTGTCTTCCTCAATTTCCTTACCTGTAAAATGTGGATAATAACAGTACCTATCTTATCTTCTTGGTCTAGTTGTTCTCAAGAGAAAAGAATGCTGCTTTTGCCATCACCTTTCTCCTCCCCTTCAGGAGGGGATTAGTCTTTTTTCTCTCTCCTATGACTTCCCTTTTTCCCTGTAAATTAAATACCCAATGCTTTCCCTGCACTGTTGAACTCTTTGCATCTGTATAGGATGTCCTTTGAGATCCATTCTGATATGAAGATTCTATGAAGTGATAAAATGTAGACTAGAGATTATGAGTACTCTGGGTAGTGGCAAAAAATATTAGTTGGAATGATCAGTGAAGTTTTCCAGCAAGAAGACAGAAGAAAATTAGGAAATATCCCCAAAGAATTGCTTCAGTAAGGCCTTTGCACTATGAGGTTGCTGTTGCTTAGGAAGGACACTGAGTAAAATAAATATTCCACTCATTTCTATGACAGCATATGTGAATAGACAACGTGCATGGGTAGCTTCTGTAGCCCCTTCTCATCTCACCTTTCTCAACTGCCAATCTCACTTACCCTCTCTGTTTGTTGAATGCTAAGAAAGTTTGAACAAGTATTCCTTATGGGCTTCTCCTCCCTGCCCTACCTCTAAGTTAAGGAGCAGAGTTCTTGTGATGAGCGTAATTATTATAATTTTCCCTAACATTTTTTCCTTATCCATACTATTTTTGTCTGAGTGGCTAAATATATTTTCTAAGTTCCTGGTCTATGGACTTTGTCATGGGTTTCATTCATTCATTTGTTCATTAAACATGATGCTAGGAGCATGATGCTGCTATAGTGGAAAAAACACTAGACTTATATAGTTGGAAGACCAGAGTCCAAAGAGAATTCTCCCCCCCACCCCATTTTACAGATAAGGAAAATGAAACTCAGAGAATACTTGACTTCTCCTAGATTTTATTTTTATTTCTACTATGCTCCTGGGGATAATATGTACTTTTTCTTTAGAGATGGCAGATGTTATGCAGATAAGCAATCTAAAAGAAATCAATTGATGTGCAGATGCTCAAAGTATCTATAGGTTATTTTTAATATATTTATAACCAATCAATTTCCCAGTTTCTATATCATATAAGATATTAAGCTTTCATTAATACTTTAAAGCCTGGCATTTTGGTTAGAAAACCCTTCCTTGAGAAGAAATTCACCCTCTGGCATGTGGTACAGGCAGGTTTCTTTAATTAGTGGCACTTCTGTGGCAACTTACTGTGGATAACTCCACCAACTAGACTCATTTTTGTTGCCCTCTGTTTCCCAATATTCCAAATCTACTTTCAGCTATATGGACCTTGGAAATGAGGTTAGTCCTAGAATATACCTTCTGGAAGAGATTTCTCACCTCTATCTCTGCAGCTTATCAGACTCAACTCTGGCTAAAGAAAATAAGAGGTGATAGATCACAAGAGTAGGACACCCCATGAACGAAACTGACAGTGACATTATGACTGCAGTTATGGCTTGCCTCCAGTTAGCATCATAATATGGTAGCAAAATTTTAAATGGAAAACAGTAACAAAGGAGTTAAATACCTGTATTCTTTCTAGACTGAAATGGAATCAAGTCTATTTTAATTCTTAATGCAGTACTTTTTATAAGTGATCTTAGTATGCAGGCATAATAAACACTTTTCTTTGGCATTTCATTAGCTCAAGAATTTCAAAATTGTATTTGGGAAGTAATTAGGCTGTGCCCAATAATTTTAATTCCTCTGTCATTCTTTTATTTTTAGCTTAACAATGGAAAAATATGACAAAGCTCTAAGAGCTACCTAAATAATTAGATGTTGGAAATGTGACTGTAAATGCTTCTGAGTAGTTACAAAATCGTTTATGCTTAAATTTGTTTGAAGCCTATATATTTGTTGAACCCTTCCTGCTTGCAAAGCTCTTTATATATTTCCCTACCCCAAAGCATATCATCCAAAGTAGTCCCTACAAAAACATGTCTTGGTATGATCACCAATCTAACATTACTAAGGAAATGGAAAATCTGAGAATTAAAATAAAGGCTAAAATTTTGAAATGATTTGAGTTTGTATTCTGTTGCCCTCCCTCAAGAACTCTCAGTGGAAAATGTCTTATGGCTTATGCTTAACTGGCAACTGATGGCATTTCTTCAGTCTGTTTGACCTCACAGCAGCTTGTTCTTTGGTTCTCGTGCCCAATTCTTCGTTTAGACTCTTTTACTGGATCGTAATCTGGTTCCAATCCATCAATTGTGTGTGTTTCCCAAGATTCTGTCCTGAGCTTTCATCTCTCCCTGTACTCTATGTCTTGGTATTCTCATTTGACTGAATACATTCAATAATCATCTCAATACAGATGACTCACATATCTATGTAATGAGTCCTTTATTCTATATTGTGAGTTTCCTGAATTCCAATCCTATATCACAAGTTGCTCACTACTTGATTGTTCAATGGATACCATGCTAGGTACCTGTCTTTGTGTCTTTAGTACCTAGGATGGTGCCTTGTACAGAGTTGACACTTACTGTTTTTTAATTGAATTGAATTTATTGATCTGATAATATTATATTTGCATAACACTTAAGAGTTTCAAAGGAGTTTTATATTCTTTTTCATCTGATCTCCACAACCCTGAAAGATTATGTAATAGCAGGTATTTTTATTCCCATTTTACTTATGAGCGAACTGAGTCCCAGAAAAGTTAGTTGGCACAGCTGTTCTCCAGTGGTCTCGTCTGTGTCCAACTCTTTGTGATCCCATTTTGAGGGTGTTTTTCTTTGTCAAGGATATTGAAGTGGTTTACCATTGCCTTTTCCAGCTCCTTTTACAGCTGGGAAACTGAGGCAAATAGAGTTAAATAACTTGCCAGACTCACACAGCTAGTGAATGTCAGGACAGATTTGAACTCAGGAAGATGAATGCTTTATCTACTATGCCACTTAACTGCCTTGGTTGGCACAATTATTAAGTAACAAAACTAGAAATTTATCCAGACGTTACTTTTTCATGTTCTATATTCTTCTATATACTCACTATACCAAATGTCTATACCTTGTATTGATTAGAGAAAATAGTCTTCAAAGCAAATATGAGTGAGAAGGAAAAATCAAGTCATGTGAACTCAGAAAAGGGGATTCTTAGATATGTTACAGCCCTACTATAAACCAAAATGAACATTAAAATAATTTCTACTTACTTCCTTGAATAACCTTGGGAAAGTCACTTAAGCATTTTAGGCTTCCAACACCTAGTCTACAAAATGTGGGGGTTGGAAAAGGTGATCTCTTAAGTGATATACAGCCCCTCCAGACTGTAAATCTGACCTAACATATTTGTTTTTAACATGGATTTGTGGCTCCATTGAAAAACTGGAAATGAAACAAACTTAAAATAAACTTATAACAGATATGGACAAAAATTGCTCCAGGATACATGTTGTCTTAAGTTATCTGTGACCACCTATCTCTGCATTTATGATGGGCTACCTATATATTATCTTAGATTGTCAGTCTCTTCAAAATGTATTTTTGGCAAAGATGACTTCTTAGAATTTGCTTTATTTTGTGATGCTGCAGTTTGAAAATGGGAAGGCTTGGAATAGAATAACACCCTGTGGTTTATGATTTGTAGACTTCTTTGAGTATTATCATTGCTGAGAACTACACTAGCAAGATTGAATATAAACTTCAGAACTCATTATCCTAGGCCGGAAGCTTATAGAGTAGATGGAAGGAGGGGAAAATAAAACTGTGAGTGGCCCTGATCTGCAAGACATTATTAGATCCGTACGGAGTAGAGAGTGGGTTGACTCCTACAAAGTGAAACAGGAATGCTTTCCTGGGTAGAAAGATAGATTGTTTTAAATGTTGGAACTTAAATATGGTAAAGAACAAAGACCATGCATTTCCTTTCAAGAAAACAGCCTAATCTCACAGGATGTTCTGTTTATTTTAAAAATACTTTAAAAAAATATTATATTTTTCAAACATTTTTTTCTTTGTAAATTTTAAGTTCTAAATTCTCTCTCTCCCTCCAATTCACACCAACACCCACTGGAAAGGTAAGCAATGATATCAATTATACATGTGAAATCATGAAAACATTTCCATTTTAGCAGCCATAATTTTTTTAAAAAAGCATGAAAAATAAAGTGAGAAAATTTTGCTTTGATTTGCACTCACAGTTCATCAGTTCTCTCTCTGGAGGTAGAATTATCTTGGATCGTAGCTGATCATTGTTACAACACTGTTGTTACTGAGCACAATGATCTCCCAGTTCTTCTCATTTCACTTTACATCAGTTCATGCAGGTCTTGCATATTTTTTGGAAACCACCCCCTCATCATTTCTCACAACACCGTAATACTCTTCTGTCACAGCCGTACGCTAAAGCTTGTTCAGGCATTACGCAATTGATGAGCATCCCCTTGATTTCCAATTCTTTATCTCCCCAAAAGAATTGGCATCAATATTTTTCTACATATAGGTCCTTTTCTTTGGATCTCTTTGGGATACAAATCTAGTAGAAGTATGGCTGGGTCAAAAGGTATTCAATTTTAGAGCTTTTTGGGCCTTGTTCCAAATTGTTCTTTCTCCACAGTGGTTGGACCAGTACACTACTCCATCAACAATTCATTAGGTATCTTTTTTCCCTCATCTCCTCCAGTATTTGTCAAAGATGATAGTATGAGCAAATCAGAATTGTGGTACTTCAAAAGAAATGTGAGATGTGCAAATTTCGAGAATTTACCCCAATATTCTTATGGACTATTTGTGCCCTACCTGTGGTAGAGCATTCTGAAACCATATTGGCCTAATCAGCTACGGTCAGACACGCTATAACTTGATTCTAACTTGGTGAGTGTTAGGGACTCCAGGAGTTTGGGCCTGATCTCTCAGGCCCACAGGCTTATTTGACCAGCAGAGGCCTGCAGGCCCTGGTGGAGTTTAGCTGTAAGCAATGATTGAGGTGGGAGACAAGATAGTAAGAACTCCGTTTATTCAAGCAGTGACTGTTGCTTTTATCTCTTTTCTGACACCAGTGCCCTAAGTGAGCCTATCAGCTTGTAGTTTGCCCTTATAAGGAAGTAATTTAGCTTAAACCAGGACTGCCCAAGGTGGACACGTAGCCCCTAGAAAGAAAAACATTTTTGGCTTCTTTGTTCTCCGAAAAGCCCAGGAAAATAGCCTTGAGCAAAACAGGGGTGGAACCCTTCCTCCCAGTGCCATCTTGTTCATGCCTTACCAGTCTCCCCTCAGTTTATCTGAGTCATGACCAGTGAATGCCATCCAAGAGGCTGGGGGCTGGCAATTCCCTTACAGGTGAGGTGATTTTTAGTTCTCTTCAAGAATGAAGGATAACAACCAGGTTTGATGTGGTACCTTGGAGTTGTTTTTATTTGTCTTTCTCTATTTTTCCTATTTCTCATTAAAGGGGCCATTCCCTGACTACTTCTTAAAGAGGCATATTCACTGAATGGGTGTCCTCTCACTCTGCCTGAGTACTTCTAAAGGCCTTTGCCTAAAATGACCAAGAGCCATCTCCAGTCATCCTGATGAATATCTGGTCACTGGATTTACATGGCTCAGGAGGAGAAAGTGAGGCTGGTGACTTGCACAACCCTCCCTCACTCAAAACAAAGTCAAGTACAAGTCATGTCATCATTTCTCTGATGTCATGGTCGTCTTCAAAAACAAAGGATGAACACAACAATTTGCCTTTCTCTAATCAATAGAATTTAGAGAAATGTTTTTTTCATATAGGTAGCAATGATTTCTTTTTCCTGAAAATCGCCTGTTTATATCCTTTGACCCTTTATCAACTGGGGAATAGTTCTTATTTTTATAAATCTGACTCATTTTTGTACTCAATATATATTTGACAAAGAGACCCTTATTAGAGAAATTTGCTATAAACATTTTTGAGATTACTTCATTGTCTGTGGTACCGTTTAACAAAATATAGTTTCTCTGATTATCCCTTTTAATTAGGTCTATTTTTGCTTTTGCCTTTTCGGAGATCATGATTGCCACCCCTGCTTTTTTTAGTTCACCTAAAGCTTATTAGATTCTGCTTCAGTCCTTTATTTTAACTCCCTATCTGTGTTTCTATTTCAAGTGAGCCTCTTATACACAACATATTGTTAGATTTTGGTTTCTAATCAATTCTACTATCTGCTTTTGTTATATGAATGAGCTTATCCCATTCACATTCACAATTATTCTCTCTTTCTCTCTTTTTTATCCTGTACTTCTCCAAGACTCTGTTGTGCTTCCCACCACTTCTGTCCTTAATATATCCTCACTTTTATTGTGTTCCTCTTTCTCTTATTTCCCATTCCCCTCCTATTTCCCCATTGAATGAGTTACATTTCTATACCCAACTGTGTGTTGTAAATATATATATATACATATATATGTATATATATAAAATGTATATATATGTATATATATTTTTCACTCTTTGATCCAACTTCAAATAGAGTGAGGTTCAAGCATTGCCTTCCACTCTCCCCCCTCATTTCCCTTTATATTGTTAAAGCTCTTTCTTGCCTGCTTCTTTTGGATAAGAACATTTTTTTCCCATTCTATATCTTCCTTCCCTCTTCTCTCAAACCATCTCTTTTCTTTTCCCTTCATTTTTTTCAAGATCAGTTCAATATAATTCACATCCATGCCCTCTGTTCTATCTAGACTCCTTTTAATTGCCCTAATAATGATAAAGTTCTTCAGAGTTACATGTACCATCTTTCCATATAGGAATGTAAACAGTTTAACTTTACTGAGACCCTTCTGATTACTCTTTCATGTTTATCTTTTTATGCTTCTCTTGAGTCTTGAGTTTGAATTTCAGATTTCTTATTGCCTTCTGGTCTTTTCATCAGGAATGCTTGAATTTTTTGCCCTGAAGGATTTTACTCAGTTTTTCTGGGTAATTTATTCTTGGTTGTAATCTTAACTCTTTTACTTTCCAGAATATCATACCCCAAACTTTATTTTTACCCAGAAAGGCCCCCTGGTCCCCTGTAGCCATAGGTGGTAGCATTCTCTTAGCCTTGGAATTATGACTAGGGACCCTAGTCTTTGTGACCAGTCCCTGAATGTTCTCTTCAGCCCTGGAACTTTGAACTGGAATTTTATATGGGCAATGGAGATGCAAATCAGTGCCAGCTGTACCCAGTGCCAACAAAGACCAGTTATCTGACCTCCCTGCCATGTCTGAGCTGAGAATTCCTGAATTATTGCTGCTGTTTTGGCTACTGCTGCTGCTGCCACCTTTGCAGCCTCCAGAAAGGCTTTTGCCCTGGTGTCATAAGCCTCTCACACTAATTTCTCAAATTTTCTTAATCTGGAAAAACATCTTAATCTGACTTTTTGTTGGTATTGCCACTCCAAAATATAATTTGAGATATCATTTTAAATTGTTTGCAGGGGAGTATTGAGAGAATTCAGTTGGATTCCCTCAGGATTTTCTGTTTAAATAACTCTGTTTACTGTTGAGAATTGACTATAGAGTCTTTCCTTAACCATCTCTCCAAGTCACCTTAATAGACTTTTCCTCCAGTTTACCTGATATCTTTAAGAAATTCTAAAATTCACAACTAAATCATCCTAGATAAGGAATACACAGGTCCATCAAATTAGATACTGGAAGGAAGTGTCCTTTAATTAAATTATCTCTCTGTACATTTGCATTTGCTATTTTTGATGGTCCTACAGAAATGTGTGAGACATTTTGGAATTTACTTTAATGAGTGTGAAGTCAGAAATATACTGAGAAGGTAATAAGCATTTTAGCTTGGGTAAATATTATTCATCATATTTGTAAGGTGTAAGGATCCTGTGACTTCTGACTGCCAGATTTCTGTAGTCTCTGATACTAACACATACAAAACAGTGGAAAAGAACTTAGTGCCATCAAGTACATAGCTATTGCTACTTTATTGCTACCAGCACCAGATTATCCATTCACTTTCCAATATTCTAAGCTTAAACCCACATGCAACTTATAGTATAGTATAATATTTAAGATTTCCCCAGGAACCATAGTACTCATTGTATGAAGAAAGCCATGCATATATGTGCAGCAAGACACAAACAGATGTACATGGAGTCACCCAGGTAACAAGACTTATAAGGTTTTTCCCACATTGCTTCAAAGAGATCTCATATCTCTCTCTTTTCCTTTTAAAGGAGACACCTTATTTGAAAATATAGTTGGTCAGACAAAATACTGGTTTAGAGTCCTTGACCGTACTTCTTTTTATTTACTACTTATATAACTAGCAGATATTTCAATGAAGTGTATAGTTCAGATGAAAAGGTCTTTCCTTTTCTCCTTTTTCAAAGTAGGAGAGAATGGTTCCTCCTGAGCTACATCTGTTTTTACTCCCTGGTCTGACTTTGAATATGACCACTGCTCAGTCACTTGTATCTACTCAATTTACTCCTCTCACTTCTTTCATGCAGGAGGAAGGTAGATTCTTGCTTCACACCATAGTGTTTAAAGTTACCCAGCTGAGCTGTAAGGAGATAAGCTTGAGGTCTTTTTGTTTGTTTGTTTGTTATCTAGGGACAATTCATCCTCAGGTCCATATGAATTACCTTCTCTGCTATGTCAGTGAGCTTTTTAGTCCAGGTTATTATTAATAGCTGTCATTTATGTATTGATTTGCTGTTTGCAAAGCACTTCACATTGGTTATTTAATTTGATCCCCAGAACAAACCCAAGAAGCAAGTATAATTATTATTCAAACTTTACAGATTAGGAAACTGAAGTTGAATGAGTTTAAGTGACTTGCCCAGGGTAACATAATCTAGTAAGTATCTGAGGCAGGATATGAATTCAGTTCTTCCCATGTGCTATGGTTATGGGAAGCTATGCCATATTCATAAAAACAACAACAACAACAAAAAGCACCCACCACCATATAGCTCTGAGCCCCCAATTAGGGAAATTTCTCTAACAATATTGCCAGAGATCAAGATCATTAACTTGTTCAAACTCTGTGTATCCAAATAGCCACTGACTTCCTCCCCAGCCCTTTACTTCCTGCCATTTTCATTCTCTTCATGCAAATACACAATGCAAAGAAATAAAATGAAATTATGTCCCATCCTTATCTAGAACACATGTTATTAACCCAGGGTTCATGGATCCTCACGGAGTCTGTGATTGGTTCTGGGAACTTGGATGGGAAAAAAATCACATCTTAACTTCAATATAATATCATTAGTTTCCTATCTAATTTATAAACATTCTGAGAAGGAATTCACAGGCTTCAGTAGATAGTCTAAGCAGTCTGTGACATACAAAAACATTAAGAATCCCTGAATTCGTAGGAGGGATAGTAAAAGTACACAAATAACTATGTTATAAGGCAAATATAAAATCCCTCATTGCTTACAGTCTCCCTGCTGAATTTTGTCTGTTCCTTCCACTGTGGTGGCCTAACTGCATACCTCCAATTTAGTCCGTGAGGTAATACTATCTTTTCTTGGGTTGTGAAGCCTAAGGAAGGGAATTAATTTGAACCATCTAAATGAACTGTTAGGCCTATTAACAGTTTCAGAAGAACAGAGAATGATGTCCTCTTTAGGACTATTGGCTGCAACTAGTATCTTATTGTCCTAGTGTATTGATATTTATATATATGTGATTATCAATAGCAATAGTCTCTAGAGATTTAGTTATTTTTCTTTTGTTCGTTAAAAGGGCCATTCCCTGACTACTTCCTAAAGAGACCAATTCACTCAATGGAAGTTACCTCCCTCTAAGTGAGTACCTGAAAAGGCCAGCCTAAAAGGGCCAAGGTCTCCCATTGCATCCTGGGCCATCTCCAGTCATCCTGATGACTATCTAGTCACTGGACCCAGATGGCTTAGAAGGAGAAAGTGAGGTTAGTGACCTTGCCCAGTCCTCTCTCACTTAAAACAAAGTCAAGTACAAGTCATGTCATCATTTCTCTGATGTCATGGTCTTCTTTGAAAATGAAGGATGAACACAGACAGATGTATGTATATATGTCTGTCTATCTGTCTATCTATCTATTTATCTGTCTATCTTTCATCATCTATCTACCATGCTTGTCTTAGTTGTAGGAGTTATCAACCTGGTATGGGCCTGGATTTGGAATCATGGGGTCTAGGGTCAAACCTCTATCATTTGCTACTTGTATGAATTTTGGCAAGTCACAGAATTATAGCCCAATTGTAGGATAATTTATTCAGTTGTAAAATGAGAACTGGATCTGGGTAATGTCTAAACTCTCTTCCAATTCTCAAACTTTATTATTTTAGTATCTTACAGTGACTTCACTGAGGAACCATGGCGTTGTGAATAGAGCCAGCCTCATATCCAGGAAGTCTCATTTTCATCTCTGTCACATGATGGTTTTCTGAACCTGGGCAAGTACTTTAATCCCTCTCAGTACACTAGGCACCTATTAAAAACTAGAAGTTTCAGAGGAGGTGCTGCCTGGAATTGTCTTTTTTTTTTTAGTTTTAAAAACTTTATTTTCCTCCCATTACACATAAAAACAATTTTAACATTTTTTTAAAGTTTTCAGTTCAAAATTATGTCCCTTCCTCTATCCATTTTCCCCATATGATAATAAATCTGAAGGGTATTATGCAAATTTTGTATTACTTTTAATAGATAATGCATGTTATCTCACAAGTATATACCTTGTTTCATCCATTTCTGAACTAAAAGAAGAACTGAAAAATCTGGGCAACCTGTATCATATCATGTTTTGTCTTGTGCCCTTACTTTTAATTTATTTTTTAAAGTTTATTTATTTTTAATTTCCAACATTCACTTCCACAAAATTTTGAGTTCCAAATTTTCTCTACATTTCTCCCCTCCACCCATCCCGAAAACACTGTGCATTCTGATTACCCTTTCCCCCAGTCTACTCTTCCTTCTATCAAAACCCTCCTTTCCCTTATCCCCATCTTCTTTCTTTTCTTGTAGGACAAGATAGATTTCCATACCCTATTACCTGTATTTCTTATTTCCCAGTTGCATGCAAAAACAATTTGCAACATTCATTCCTAAAACTTTGAGCTCCAACTGTTCTCCCTTCCTCCCTCCCCACTCATCCCCACTGAGAAGGCAAGCAATTCAATATAGGCTATATATGTGTAGTTTTGCAAAAGACTTCCATAATAGTTATGTTGTATAAGACTACATTTCCCTCCATCCTATCCTGCCCCCACATTTATTCTCTTCTACCTTTTGACCTTGTACCTACCCAAAAGTGTTTACTCCTAATTACTCCTTCTTCCCATTTGCCCTCCCTTCTATCATCTCCCCCACTTATCCCCTTCTCCCCTACTTTCTTATGGTGTAAGATAGATTTGCATACCAAAGTGAGTGAGCATGTTATTCCCTCCTTAAGTTAAATGTGGTAAGAGTAAGCTTCACTTTTTCCCTCATACCTCCCCCTTTTCCCTTCCATTGAAAAAGCTTTTTCTTGCCTCTTTTGTGAGAGATTGTTTTCCCCATTCCATTTCTTCCTTTCTCCTCCCAATATATTCCTCTTTCACCCTTTAATTTTATTTTTTAGATATCATCCTTTCTTATTCAATTCATTCTGCGCCCTCTGTCTATGTATATGTGTATAATCCCTCCAGCTACCCCAATACTGAGAAAAGTTTCAAGAGTTACAAATGTCTTTCCCTGTAGGAATGTAAACAGTTCAACTTAGTAAGTCCTTTGTGATTTCTTTTTCCTGTTTACCTTTTCATGCTTCTCTTGATTCTTGTGTTTGAAAGTCAAACTTTCTGTTCAGCTCTGGTCTTTTCATCAAGAATGCTTGAAAGTCCTCTCTTTCATTGAATGACCATATTTTCCCCTGAAATATTATACTCAGCTTTGCTGGGTGGGTGATTCTTGGTTTTAATCCTAGCTCCTTTGATTTCTGGAATATTATATTCCAAGCCCTTTGATCCCTTAAAGTAGAAGTTGCTAGATCTTGTGTTATCCTGATTATATTTCCACAATACTCAAATTGTTTATTTCTAGCTGTTTGCAATATTTTCCCCTTGACATGAGAACTCTGGAATTTGACTACAATATTTCTAGTTTTTCTTTTTGTACCTCTTTCAGAAGGTGATTGGTAGATTCTTTCAGTACTTATTTTAGCCCCGAGTTCTATAATATCAGGGCAGTTTTCCTTGATAATTTATTGAAAGATGATGTCTAGGTTCTTTTTTTTATCATGACTTTCAGGTAGTCCCATAATTTTAAAATTGTCTCTCCTGGATCTATTTTCCAGGTCAGTTCTTTTTCCAATGAGATATTTCACATTGTCTTCTATTTTTTCATTCTTTTGGTTTTGTTTTGTAATTTCTTGTTTTCTCATAAAGTCCTTAGCTTCCATCTGCTCCATTCTAATTTTTAAAGAACTATTTTCTTTGGTGAACTTTTGAACATCCTTTTCCTTTTGGCTAATTCTGGTTTTTAAGGCATTCTTCTCTTCTTTGGTTTTTTTGGACCTCTTTTGCTATTTTGAATTTATTTTTAAGATTGTTATTTTCTTCAGCATTTTCATGATTTTCTTGCTTTGCTTTCATTTCTCTCCCCAATTTTTCCTCCCCGCCCCTTACTTGATTTTCAAAATCTTTTTTGAGCTCTTCCATGGCCTAAGACTACTGCATATTTATTTTGGAGGTTTTTAATGTAGAAGTCTTGACTTTTATGTCTTGCTCTGATGGTATGCTTTGTTCTTCCTCATGGGAAAGGATGAAAGAAAATACCTTTTTGTCAAGAAAGTAACCTTCTGTATTCTTATTTTTTCCCTTTTTTGGGTATTTTCTCAGTCAGTTACTTGACTTTTGAGTCCTTTGTCAAGTAGAGGGTACACTTTAGGGACCTGTAAGTTCTCATTTCCTCTAAGGTGGCACAATCAAAGGAGAAGAGTTTACTCCTCTTCTGGTCTGTGCTCTGGTGTGGGAGCATCCACAAGCTTTTCTGCCCAGAATCTGTGAGTAGAATTCCCTTTTCAGAGTCTCCACCAGTTCCACCACACCAGCGCTCCTCCTCATCCCAGGGTTGCCACTCAGAACTGAAACCCAGATCAGCTCAATTTCCCCGGGGTCTTTAGCCTGAGGACTCAAAAAATGAATCTTGCTTGTGCAGTGACTGCTGCCAGTGGGGCCAGACCATGTTCCCGTCTTATGCAGGTGAAAGAGCTTTCTCACTAATCTTTGAAGCTGTCTTTGGCATTTGTGTGTTGAACTATCTGGGAACCACAGCTGCTACCTGGGATTCCACCCCCTGAGACCTGTTCAAGTCTTGTCCCTATGTGCCATGACCAAGGCTGAGCTGTGCTCTGCTCTGAACCCAGTGCAATAGACCTTTCCTGATGGCCTTCCAGGTTGTCTTGGGCTGCAAATCTCTTTCACTCTGTCATTTTGTGACTTCTACTGCTCATGAATTTGTTTAGAGTCATTTTTTACAGGTATTTTATGGGTTATGGGGGTAAGCTTCTACAGGTCTGTCCTTCTACTCTGCCATCTTGGCTCTGCCCCAACCTGGAATTGTTAAAGGAAGTTTCCTTATGTGGGACTTCCTCATGCTAATGAAATCACAATTCAGTCCTTCTTCCTTTCTTATAGATCTCATGCAAAAATCTCTATAATGTACTGGTGCTTGACACAGTTAACATTATTCCACACATAAATGAGAGCATCTGAAAGGGCTTATCATCTATCAAATCTTCTTCCATCTGTTTTAGATATCTCCCATGATGATAGAAGGCATACATCTTCTGTTTTATATCTGGTTTGATATTAATCTTCAGAGGGTCAATGAATAAGCCTATCTCTTTTATATCTCTCAAAGTACATTGTATAATTTTGACCTATCCATGGAAGCACCTTATTAGATGAAAACCTTAAGGACAGTATTTTAATCTAAAACAGTCATCTGGTGTATTTTTTTATAGTTAACAAACAAAAGGCTCAGTGAGATCTTCTGCTCTTCTCATTTTTCAGTCATTTGTTGTTCTGTGAAGATTTGTTATGGCCTAAAATATAGTTTGCAAAAGCTTTTCTGTTCCTGTTTCAACATGTGCTCAAGAATGTCTAAGATGCATGTCTGGAGTATGAATTCAAATTGTGAATTATAAATCTTTACATGAAAGTAAAATCTTAAGAAAATTATTGCCCACAACCATGATCTGATCAAGGATTGTTTTCTAATTTTTCTTAATTAAAAAAACAACAGTCTGAAATTAGAACTCCACAGTGAATCTAACTGCCTTCAGCACTTTAATTCAATATTTCCAAAGGTAACAGTGTAATAAATGGAGTACTACATTTAGAATTAGTAAGTCAAATTTGTCTATGATACATACTAGATGAGTGATACTAGACAAAACCCTTCTGTTTTATGCCTATGTCTCAGGTCACTCCCTAAGACTGATTTACTACATTATAAATTATATTTTTATCAATGTAGATAGAGGAAATTTTCATATTGGTGGTTCCCTAAGCTAAATGTATCACAGACCTTTTTCTTGTTTGTGTAGGTCAGCATTTATGGAATGCTTGGAATAGAATCAATGAACTTGGAATTGTTTAATTTGGTTCTAGTTTCAGCTGTGTTACTAGCTTTGTGACATTGAGCAAGTCCTTTAAACTCTGTGTTCCTCAATTTTTTCACTGGTAAAATGGAAATGCTAATTTTACTACCTACTTTTACAGGGTTATATTAAGAAAATCACTCTGCAAATTATAAAATTTTATGGAAATGTGACCTATTACAATTACAGGACCAAAGGAACTATGCTAGTCCATACAAGGAATCAGTTTGGTCTGGCTCTCAAGGTACCAATGAAATGAGATATGTATATACTCTGTTTCCTCTATGGAAAAAGAAAATGTCATCTTTTACAACATGCCCACTATCCTTAAAAATCATGTAAACAAAGCAGATTGTAACCCATGTCATAATATTGTTGGCATTTTTTAAGGTTTGTCATAATTGCTTCCCCAAAGGGTTGTAGCTATTTAATAATATTTGGGAATGGTTGAAATTGGGCTATTTGAAACTCACTACTGATGTTAGCCAAAGACATAATCATTTCAAAATGACACTTAAATTTTTGTCAACATTATATCTTATTAACTACTGTGTATCTTGTGTGCCTTCACACTAATTTTGGAACTTTTTCATATTAAGCTTCTTTCTACCTATGTTTTAAAAAATGAAAATATATATATGTACATATACACACACATATATATACACATATACACTCTCATATACACATACACACATATATATGCACTCATATATATACATACATACACACATATACATATATATGTGAGTGTGTGTGTTTGTACTGTGACTGAATGGTAATGAAGTAGTTTCCTGATTTTGTGCCCTATTCTCCTAACCAAAATTGGAGAAATGTATAATTTCTGAAATAGTAGGCTGCCATATTGGATCATGTTCATGAGGTATAGAGCAAAGTTTTGCAAAGAGAATCTTGGCTAACAAAAGGTTCTTAGTAGCAGGGCAGCTTTCTAAAGAGCCAGCATACACACATACACCTACACACACAAACACATATGCATTCACTCATTCACTCACTCTTACACACAAATATCCTCTCATAAGATGAGTTCTTTTCACCAAGGAGATGCTAAATATATATTGTTAATTGACTGACACATAGTTTGAACCTTGAATGTGGCTCTTATTCCTGCTGCCTCCTTCCCTAGCTACTGATGGAAATAATAATTTCATTCATCAGAGTCCACTAATAATTATGAAACAGCACAACTTTTTTTAATTTTAAAAGAATGTGATCTGTATTTTAAATAATTTCACTAGCTAAAAGAAAATAAGTCAAATCAATTTCTGTGTTGTCCATAAACATTTCTTCTGTGAAAAGAAGGAACTAAAAATAAAATTATTTTTTAAAGGTAAACAAAACTGAATACTTCAAGCAAGTGGTATGTGTGTTGAAAATGCCAGTAAAAGTCCACTAAATGACTGGGCATTTGTTTCCTTTCTGTCAAATAATATACTTCAGTATATAAAATCCCTAATTACTAAAGAACCAAAGAAATATAGCAAAATAAAGGAAGTTCAGCCCACATATGACCAGGTCAGTGAATAAATGTTGATACTTTTCTACCTCTACCTTTTCAGTTTTTAAATAGCTCCTAGTTCTTGGAAGAAAATAAAAATATTTAATCTTACCAAATAATTGTCAATATTTCCATATTCTACAGCGTGATGCTGTGTTTAAATTGTACATACGTAAAGATAAGCATAATAAATGACATTGACCTTCCTGGTAAAGATACCTGAAGTATTTTGATAGATCCTTATATTGATCTTCCAATTGACATAAAAATGGAAGTACTGAATCATATTTCAATAAATGAGTAGGAGTTTTCCAAAGAAAATGGAAGATATCAGCCCTTAAAAATGGCACTCTGTTTTGGGAGCCAGCACTATCTCAGAATTTTGCACACACTATAACTTGAAGAACTGTCAGGTTTAAAACACGCTTCCAGTTTGTAATGTTCTAAGGAACCATTACAGGGTATTTTTTCCCTTCTCATTCTGTAACAACCTTCACCCAGCTGTCCCTGATTACTGAATGTAAGAAGAATCTAAGTGAACTAGAAAATCTCCTGACTGTCAGCTTGTCACTGAGTAAGTTCCTGAAGCTAATGTGTGATATGTGGTGAAGAATGAAGAAAGAGGATGTAAAGAATCTTAAGGATGCTGACTTAGGTTGTGTTATGGATTCTTAGTTTCTATGTCCCCAAATTCTCTTCGTAGTCTGATTCATCTGTGTTCCAGCCTGACCTAATCTTTAGAAGCTGAATGTGTGCAGTACATATAAAGTGACAGAACATTCACTTCCTGTTCAGTAGGGTACACAGGAAAGAACACTGGCTCTGAAGGAAGAGGACTGTGAATGGTTCATATCCTGCACCTGATAATTATGCCCCCTGTGTGACTTTGAACAAGTCATTTAGCCTCTTGGGATAATGAGCCAGTGGGACTAAATTACCTCTGAGCTTTCTTTGAGCTCTAGATTTAGGCTTTTATTTTTTGGTAAACTTGTACTGCAAATTATAAAAAACTGTCATGAGAAGTTTTATACATATACACATGTGTACACACATACACACACACACGCATACCTGTGTATTCATTTTCCAAATAACCTACAAATTAAATAAAAGTCCAAACTCAACTTGGTATTTAAAACCCTCTATAAATCAACTTTGTTTGCCTTATCTTCCAGTAATCCCTTTTACAAGCTCTGTGCTTCAGCCACTCTGGACTATTTATCATTTTTCAAACACATCCTGTCCTTTCCCCTTTCCCACTTCTTTGCCTTTTCTCATACTAAATATGCTACCAACAATTCCTTCCTCCCCTATTTCCCTATTTGTGCCATCTTTTTCCCTGATCAATGGCTAGTTAAATGACATGCCCATTCAACTCAGCAAGAATTTGTTTACATCTTCCCTGAGCCAGGGACCATACTAGATGATAAGGATGCAAAGACAAAGATAAACAGTCTTCTATGGAAGGAAGGAGACCAGGGTGGGAGAAGAGACTCAAACAATATGTGTGTAAACAAATAAATAGAATTGTGTGAGAGGATATAAGACCTGTGACTTCACTGGTATGAAACATTCCCAATAAGAAAATTCTCTCTACTAATAAAGATCAGTACCTTCTCTGAAATTGACCATTAAAGGATTAACTGAGCCAGCGAAAATTTCAATGACTTGCCCAGAGTTACACATCCAGGATATGTCATTATACCAAATCCAGATCTTCCTTACTGACTCTCAAAAACAAAATGTATACCAAGTAAGCATGAAGTAGTTGGGGGATAGTGATGGAGAGGAGATAGTGGTAGCTGCAAAGAAGATGAGAAATATCTTGAGGGAGCTGGCCCTAGAGATTTATTTTGAAAAATAGGTATTCCAGAACTGAATGTGGAGAGGAAGAATATTTGAGGCATAAGGTGCTTCTCGGCCAATGCTGGGCTTGCCTCCGCTCGGCGTCTGGTGTGACAGACCTTTCCTGTTGACCTTTCGGGTCACCCTGGGTTGGAAATCTCCTCCACTCCATTGTTCTGTGGTTGCTGTCGCTCTAGAATTTGTTGAGTCTTTCTTCACAGGCATTTTATGGGCTATGGGGCAAGAGCTAGTGTATGTGTGTCTTTCTACTCTGCCATCTTGGCTCTGCCCAGCCTGAAGTTTCTTGAGAAGGCTAGTGACATGGTCAGTTCTGTGCTTGACGAATATCAACTTCACCATTATGTGGAGGAGAATTTGGAGAGTGGAGATACTTTTGCTACACAAACATTTAAAAATCTATTATAATAGTTCATATGAGAAATAAAGACCTGAACTAGGGTGGTGACCATGAATATATAAGAGAGATGTTGTAGGAATAAAATCTATAAGACTTGACAACTGGTTAGATATAGAGGAGGTAAGGAGAGGGAAGGATTTTGAATGACTCCTAGGTTATTGTGCTGCATAAGAGAATTTTCATACTTTCCAAAATTCAATGAAACACTTCCTTTGATAACATTCAGTTCCTCAAAGAATGTTAGATGAAATTGAAAACAAAACCCATAACCTATTATAATATTGGCAAATATGTTTTCTATAAACATTAAGAATTTCAGGACTCCTGCAAATAATTTTATCTGATTCACTTTTGCCTCAGTAAAAAAGTAGTGCTTTCCCTTAATGAACAATTTCATTTGCTCAAAGTTGTATTTGTTAAATACTTCTTGCTGTAACTCAGAATATAAAAGTTTTGAAATTACAACAGAATTTGGAGCTTTTTTCATATTACACAGTTGTATGTAAATTTATACAAGCTTTTCCAATAAAGGCTATTGAAGGTCCACACTTTGCTTAAATCATATTATTGGAGTGACACTCAGTTCTTAAAGGCTATCAACAGACAGTAAGCCCTGGCAAGTCTTAACAGGTTGGAAAAAACAAAAATTTAGGATAGTCATATATGCTATGTGAGTTATCTGAAATCATTCTAGCTAAATGAAGAGGTGCTTGTCACTCAGTTGTCCATTCAGTAGAGAATTATTTGGCCCCAGAAACTCTCCAAGACCATTGACCAAGGTATAGAGGCATAGTGAGTGCCCTGCATCAATGTAAGGAGTGTTCACATTGACAAATTCACAGATCTTTACCTAGGTTGCTATGTGAAAATGTGAGATTACAGTAATTTCTTGGCCAGATGTTTTGTCTTGTTTAATGGGTATCTATAAGAAATATATGTCATGTGTTAGCAATGATGATTACTCATGGTAGTTTGATAATGTCTGCTTTTTATTTTTTTATCCATCAATTTTTGTCTTTTTTTTTGTAGGCACATCTATCTGGAAAGCTTTTTTCTTTACACCAAAGTTTAAACCAGATGATTCCAATGGCTGTTTTCCAACCCATGTGTGCTTTTGCAATGGACATTATGTCACTCGTCATAATCCACCCCTACTCTTTGATATCTCCAAAGACCCAAAGGAGAGACATCCATTAACTTCAAAAACCGAAAATCATTTTCATGAAATTCTAAGAGTCATGCAAGAAGCCGCAGACAACCATACGAAGACACTCAGTGTGGTTCCCAATCAGTTATCCTGGGGGAACCTTCTTTGGAAACCCTGGCTTCAGTTGTGTTGTTCCTCCTCTTATCTCTCCTGTCATTGTGATCGAGAAGCAAAAGGTAGGGGTAAAAGTGTCAGACTGTAACAACAGGAAAAGTAAAGACTGAGTAATCTTTATTTGAAAATTCAAAACTTGGAATTCTGTTAAATAACTCAATTGTAGCTAACAAGGCTTGGCAGACATAATCATTGCACTCCCCTGGATTTCCTTGGCATGGTGTACTTTCTGTGACCTGAAAGATTGACTGTAGGCTGCATAATAACTCGAAGAAAGCTTTAGAGTTTGCTCTGTTGAAAAGGAAGAACAATGACCTTAACTTGTAGGACCAATATGGCTGTGTTGGTTGGTGGAGTGGATTGAGAAGTGAGGGATAAAGGAGGAATCTGAGTAAGTATACATAACACTTGTGAGCCACAAAAGCTCCAAAGAGAATCCTCCCTTGTTCTTGAACTTCTCGTTAAATCACCTATTCCATGACTTGGAGCTGGACTGAAGGCCTGGCCACGATCACCCATGACTGACCCATTGAACCATTGCTGGCCAAACGACTACCCATGATTTTTGCATTAAGGAAGAAAATGTGAATCAAGAAAGAAATTGCTCATAAAACAGTGTTTGTTGTTTTAGAAAATAAAAGCACTCATATCTTGTATAAAGAATTCCATTTGTACCAGTGGTAAATGATCTAGCTGTCATTTCATGGATGAAAATTATTGTTGTTCATGATAAGAGGTTATTGGACATGCTAATTGCAATGTACAAGTGATTTAAAACAAACTTCAAAACTCTAGAAAGTTAACAGATGCAAATGTGTATAGTAGAAACTTACTAGGAAGTATAAATTCATTAGCTTGCTCTATATTTCACAGGAGAGCCATGCCATGGAACTGACTTATAGATAAAGCCACCTTTAATAAGGTTCGTTTGGTACTTCAGTAGCGTATTCCCCATGACTGATTCACTTTACACAGAATTCTACTCTGAGGTTCCTAGTGATGTTCTAATAGAGTTCTTTTTGTGATGAAAAACTGAGAAGTAAAAAAACAAAGGGAGTGTTGGGTAAAGCACTCAATATACAGACTCCCAACATGATTCAACATGCTATTTTATGGAAGTTTATTAAGTTGTTTAATCTTTCCGTGAAATATGATTTAATTTGTACTGCTGTTAAATTTTCTGTTTCTCTTCTGTTAATGAATTTGTGATAAAAACAATTACTGTCTCCTAGTGGGCAAAATGGCCCAGGGCATATAATATGGAAGGCTTTGTGCTTCCAGTCAATGTTGGGAGACAGGGCTGAGAGAACATCTTGACCTTGCTTTCTTGTTCCCCAAGCCACAGTCATACAAAGTGAATCCTCAATCCTGTCTAATTCGTCTTGATGTGGGAAAGATTGTGCTTCTTACTTCCATTCTGATATGAAGTGAAATATTCAGTGGAACTTAAGAGACATTTTCCACTTCTCTTATTCTGCTGCCCTTTAGGCAAAACAAAGTTCCCCACAGAAAGAAGGAATTAAACATTCCTCTGGGAGACAGGGAGCAATCTTTGAAACAAAGCCAAAGTAAGTGACTTTTATATATCGGCTTATTTGACTGTAACTCCCTATACAGCCTTTCTAAGAAATTTGTGTAACCCATGACAGCAAGTTCTTTTTATTCCATACCTTTCTAACTCAGTTTTACTTTCCAGTCTTATAATAAGAAGAGAAATTTTCTCTTGGAGATTTTTTTTAATGTATTATTTGTGCCCTTTGTTTAAATACTTGTTCCACTGCCCTCATTTACCCATCCAACTGAAGACTCCCTTGTAACAAAGAAAAACTGTTAAGCAAAAGTAATAACATCTGGCAGTGTATACGAACAATGAAATCCTGTCCTCATAGTTCCCTGCCTCTCTGTCATGAGTAGGGAAATAGGTTTCATTATCTAGTCCCTTGGACCATTATAGGTTTTTTAGTTACTCAACTTTCAGTTTCCTTTTAGTCATCTTTTCATTTACATTATCGTTATCACTCTGTATTATATTCTTTATTATATGAACTGGTGCAGAGTAAAGTAACCTAAACCTCTTACTTTACTCTGCACAAGTTCATATAAATCTTCCCATTTTTCTCAGAGCTCATATTCGTTATGGTACAATAATATCCAAGTACACCCATATCCCGTAACTTGTTTAGCCATTTTCCTATCAAATGGACACTACTTCCAGTTTTCTACCACCACAAAATGTACTCCTATGAATATTTTTGTATATAGTGAGCCTTTCTTTCTGTCTTTGATGTTCTTGGGGATGTATCTCCAGGAATGGTATCACTGGGTCAAAAGGTATGAACAGATTGATGACTTTCTTGATTTCCAAATTACTGTCCAGAACAGTTCAACTAATTCATGGCTCCATCAACAGAGTATTAAGATGACTTTTCCCATAGCCAGTGAATATTTCCAGTTTTTAGGCACCTTTGCAAATTTGCCAGGTGTGAGACAAAGCATCAGAGTTATTCGAATTTTTATATCTCTTATTAATGATTTGGAGCTTGCCTTCATCTGGCCATTAGCAATTTGTAGTTTTTGTCTAAAGACTGTTCATATCCTTCAACTGTTTCTTTATTGGGGAATGACTCATGAGTATATATCTATGTTAAATCCCTTTATGTTTGGAGTATCAGATGTTTCATTAGTGATATTTAATGCGAAGTTCTTCCCCACTCCCTCTACTTGACAATTTCTCTTCCTGTTCTGGCTGCATTGATCTGTTTGTGGAAAAGCTTTTTAGTTCTGTGTACTTGAAATTATCCATTTTGTCTTTTATGATCACCTCTAGACCATGTTTGTTATTCTTCCTCTATTTATAGTTGTGAAAGTTATCTCCTTCCATCTTTCTCTGATTTTTTATGATGTAATGTTTTATATTTAGTCTTTTATCCATCTGGAATTTATTGCACTGTATGGTATAAGATTCTGGTGTACACCTAAGTTCTGCCAAACTGCTTTCCAATTTTCTTTCTGAGAGATTTTGGAACCTTTAAAACAAACACTATTTTAAAATACCATTGCTTTCTTATTATTACAGAAACTAGTTAAAACTCTACTTATTGTAATAGAGAATGTTCTTATTGTATTAGAGAATGTATGAGCATGTTATTTGTGTATCAGATTGGCAACTGATACAAGTATACAAAAACTTATTTCAGTACTGGAAAGAACACTGGACTTGGAGTCAGGGCACCTAGGGGCAGGTAGAACTAGTGCTGGGCTTAGAGTAAGGAAGATCTGAGTTCAAATCCTGTCTTGAACACATACTGGCTGTGTGACTCTGGACAAGTAAACTTCTCTCAGTCTCAGTTTCCTCATCTGCAAAATGAGGTTAGACTCTATGGCTCTCTTCCAGCTCTAAGTTTATGATCCTATGACTTGAGTTTGAATCATGGCTCTGCTAAAAATTGCTTGTATGTCTTTGGGCAAGTTAGTTAACTTCGGATTTTCCTCCTCCATAAAATGAATGGATTGTACTAGGTGATCTCCTTAAGGTTCCTTCCAACTTTAAGTTCCATGATACTAAGAGCAAAAAATTCCTAGCTATAACTCTGATCCTAATGTAATCCAGATTTTTAGAAAATATTATATGACATGGGAACATATATTAAAGAACTAAACCTAAGAAAGCTATAACTGCTGACTTTATATATAAAAATTTGCTTATGTTCTACATTATTGTTTATCCTATAAAATGTCATCAACTCTAAAAAATCTAAGGTAAAAGAGTCTGAAAGTATTTGCTTTGAAATAACTAACAGTATTCTATTTTAGGTTGTCTAAAAGTCCAGTTTATGTATAATAGCCATAATTGTTATGATATTGAAACCATTTGCCAACATTCTGTTTGCATGAGACAGAAAAAAAATGTGGATATTTTTCATGTCAAACTAAGATCAAGAAAATTTTCTTAGAGAACTAGATAACTTTTGCAGTGCTGTGTAGCATGAGTCCTTGGTTGCAAAGTAAACCCGCTGTTTCTTCTATGTACTAATGAAGCTTTTTGCTGTATAAATTTGAAAGTTTAAACAAAATTCACTAAGGCTTCTTCTAAAACTTATAGTTTTCAAGATGTTAAAACCTAAGCTACATTTATTCATTCATATTTATATAGCTATCATTTTACCAAATCAGTAAGTTTTTAGGGAAAGGAAGGTTCATGATTTCACATCCCCTTGGAGATAAGGGTTTAGTTAAGGAAATGCAGCATCCCAAATTTCCGGAAGGACACGTACATAGAAGGTGTCCAGGGGAGGTATATGACCCACATCTGAGTAATATTTTCTTCAAAAGTAACTGTCAAATTATTTTTTTCATTTGGACTATATTAATTAATGCAGAGTTAGAAATTTCAATGATGTATTTCCTTTACCTTTGAAGATGATACAACTTGATAGAATTATTTCAGGCTGTGACAGTTGAGATCAGAAAAGTTTTCAGAGTCCTCAGACTCTGAAGCAATACAAAAAAGCATCACTATCCCCCCCTCTAGCTGGCTTTAATTTGAGACTCGTCATCAACCTGAAAGTTTCATAAACAAAATTTCAAACAAAACAGAAGCCAGATAACTTTCTTTATACAAGAAAACACCATTAGGACCAGGAAAAAAAAACAATTCAACTTTGGAATAGGGTCTAAAAAAGGTGAATAGTAGAGATAATAAGGTAATTAATAGACACTGTGATGTAAGTTACAAAATATATATGATGAAAAACAGATTTAGGATCTTAAGATAACAGCTCTGGAAGAGACCTTAAAGGACCTCCTCTGTTATTTTACAGATGAAAAAGCAGACCCTGAGAGATAAAATGGCTTGCCTTTATGTAGGACAGCCTAATTTCTAGGGTAGATTTTAACAGAGGGAAAAGGATTTTTAGCTAGAGAAGGCCAAAAGGAGAAAGGTACCCAGATCATCTAGAATGAAAATACAGAACTTGGAGTATCAAGAATGCAGTTGCTACTGTCCTGATTCTTCCACTTACCACTACCTATGTGACCTTGTGCCCTTAGGCCTCAGTTTTCTCATCTGTAAGATTAGTGGGTTTGACTAGACGGTCTCTAAGGTTCCTTCTGGTTCTTGCAAGCATTAGCACATGACCCTGTTTAACTCAAAGAAGGATGAATTAAAAGAAAAGGAGCCCAGGAGTCAGGAAGTGAGTAATGGGATTGTGTGTTGGTTATGTGCCAAGGTGACTACACACCCTAACCCATCATTACATTGCCTTCTTCCAACTGACCACTTTTGTGTTGGTAGAGCTACCTCTAGTGATCGTTATTTAGTAACATGTCTTTGTTTAATGGATTTTGAATAAAGTGATTTTAATTTATCAATATTGAACTGTGTCCACTATTTTCTTGGGTGAGGATTACCACAAAGAAAATGTCCACTTTCCTAATTATAATGCTGTTTGGCTGCAGACTCCCAAAATACGTTCCTGTGAAAACCAACGACCAACTACGAAACTGTCACGTGGCTATCAGCTTTTAAATACAAACGGGACACACATAACATTTCCTCCAACTAGTTGTAAAACTAACTAGATCTTCAGAGATATGGGATTTTTTTCAAATTTTCAAACTCTTTTATTCTATTTGCTACTTTTCAGTCTTACAATGATGTGACAAGGACAATAAGAACTATTTTCACATAAATCTTTTTCGTTTGTTACTTTCTGGTTCCGTTAATGCCACTGGAGTGAATGTCCTAGGATCAAAGATGTTAAGCTAGGGGGGAACATTGAAAATCATCTGCCCCAATGTCCTCATTTTACACTTAAGGGAAGCTGAGGTCCAGAGAAAATAAATGTCTTAACCAAGATGGCATTTGAACCCAGCACCATTGAATCTAGGGCCAGAGTTCTCTCTACTGTCCTATCATACTGTTGCTTGCATTGTTGTCCAGAGAACAGTGTGACAAAAACCAATGAGAAAGTATTCAGAATTGTCAAATAGGAAAAGACCTGAAATGAATAATTGGATTTGACCATTCAAAGATCTCTGATAACACTGAAGAAAACAGTTTCTGTCTAATGGTGAAATCTAGAGCCAAATTTCAAGGAACTGAATAGTGGGTAGGAGGTAGGGACATGGAAGTGCCTGCTATAAATGGTTTTGTTTTTTTTCCTCATTGGCAGAATCAAAATTCAAACCATAATTACAAATACAGCACTCATCCTTTTTTTTCAGGAAACATATTTTCTTGCCCTGCTGTATAATATTTTTCTTTCGTCTCCTGGACTTGTGAGTTCATTGGTTCTGCCATGTAAATTCTCCCCACTAGTACCTAGTAGCAACTGTTATACAACTTCTTGTCTTAGGCACTTGGTCAACTTGAGAGATAGGTGATTTGTTTGAGGTCACACAGCTGGTATGTGTCAGCGGTCTTCTTGACGCGGAGCCTGCTCTCTGTCTACGCTTCCACACTACCTCGAAGTCACAGCAAAAAAGACAATAGGAAGAAAACTTTCAGTGGGGTTAGAGGGGGAAAGCAGATACAGCTTTCTATACTTGAAACCTATTGCCTCAGATAATTTCTTCCACATTTATTTCCTTTGCTGCTACTTAACTTAAGAGGGCAGCTAAATGACACAGTGTGCGGGGCCTGGAGTCAAGAAGACTCATTTTCCTGAGTTCAAATGTGAACTCAGGCACTTTCTAACTATTTGACATTGGGTAAGTGACTGAACCTTGTTAACTTCAGCTTCCTTATTTATAAAATGATCTGGTGAGGGAAATGGCAAGCCACTCCAGTGTCTTTGCCAAGAAAATCCCAAATAGGATCACAAAGAGTAGGACATGACTATAAACAACTGAGCAACAAACTCTAAGAAAACAATTGCTTTCAATTTTTAACTAGGATGTGAGTAGACAAATCCTCCCTGCCTTTAATACAAAAGACATAATTTTTTTGTTTCTTTTTTTAAAGTTCCAGTATTTCATTTTTTCTAATTACATGCAAAGCAATGTTTAACCTCCATTTTTTACAATTTTGAGTTTCAAATTCTCTCACATACTCTCACCTCTTCCCCCCTCATTGAGAAAGCAAGCAGTTTGCAAAAAGGTATACATATGCAGTCATGTAAAATATATTTCCATATTAGTCATGTTGTGAAAGAAAACACTGACAAAAAAAAAGTAAAAATGAAAAAACCAACATGGTTCATCATTTCATCAGTTCTTTCCCTGGAGGTAGATAACATTTTTCATCATAAATCCTTCAGAATTATCCTGGATCTTTGGATTGCTGAGAATAGCTAAGACATTCACAGCTGCTCATTGTACAGTTTGCTGTTACTGTGTACAATGTTCTCCTGGTTCGGCTCACTTTACTGCATCAGTTCATATAAGAATTGACAAAAGAATTTTCCTAAGAAACAAAAGGGATTGATAAAATAATGTATAGTACAAAGTGGAAGTTTGTAAAATTTATATGGGCAAAGTCTTGTTCTTCAGTTTAAGTGCTTCTGACCCTGTGCTTAAGATCCTTTTCCTCCTGGCTCCTGTCCATCTCCAAAGTTCATGACCAGGAGCCTAGTCAGCCTAGCATACCCTCTTAAACTCAAAGCTGGCAATCTTTTACTTTCATGGCACAAGAAATTTCTCTCTAGCATCTCAGGTTAATTATTGATGTATACTTGTATATTTGACTACTATATAATTATATAATTAATGTGATATTTAACTAATATTCACTAATAACTAGTATTTATATAGTGCTTTAAAGTTTGTAAAATGCTTGACATATACAATGGGAGACTGATCACTGAACCAGTTTCTGTCTGCAAACCCTGGCATGGACCTAACTCTTGAACATTCAGGCCTTTTCTCTTGATCTTTCAAACTGACAAGATCACAGCCTCCAATTTCCTTGACCTGAAACAAAAGTACAAATGTCAAGGCAACAAACTGAGGCCTGTATTCACTAACCACAAGTTAACTTCATAGGAAAAAGACTCAGGGTCTTTCCCATTGCAGTATTATTTCTCATGTCAGCCAAGAAGTCACAAGAAATGCCTCAGATCAATCAAAAGTCTCTTTATTCAGACCAGGACCAGTTGCAGAAGGTCTTCATGCTCCAAATCTCAAGACACTTATGGTTATGCCTCTCCAGAAGCAGCCTCCCTAGTCTCTTCCATGTGCAGAATTGGATCAGCACCATTCTGTTAATGTTTATAAGGACTGGGCTAAGGTGTCAGTTTACTCCATGAAGTAAGAACTAGAGGGAGGCTATCCCTATTTTCCAAGTGGAGAGATTGAGGCCTAGAGTAGGTTAAGTGATCCACCCATGGCACCACAACCAGTATGTCTAGAGAGAGAAAAAAGACAGTATTTAATAATAGATAAAATGCTTGTCTTCTAACCAAGGAAGGTCTGAGTTTAAGTCCTGACACTGACATACACTTGTTCTGTGACCCAGGGAAAATCACGTAAATTCTCAGTGCTGAAGTCAACGCTCCTAAGACTACATAAGCGGTGGCCGTGTCACCCTGCGCTACTAGAGGGAGTTTCCTTGTTAGGAATTTCCTAACCTAATAAAATGGCAGATCTATCCTCCATCCCCATACACATTGTATCTGTCCAACACAACTAGCACTTTAAAGCCCCAGAACCATCCTTTGTCATAGCTCCATCTCAAGTCATCAAAACAGCTTGACTGTCTTTTCCTGTAACACAGTCAACAATACTTAGGCATTTTTCACTCAATTCTGGTTTCCTGAAGTCTCTACCCATGTGCTAGTTCAAGTATAGACAAGATCGACACATGCTGGGTCCAAATAGCATATCATACCTGTCTTGGCCCAGCTGTCAATTCTATTTCCTTGAAATATATTTCAAAATAATTTATTTATAGGTTGACTTCCAAACTTCTTTATATAGAGTGACTTCTTTAGCTGAACTTTATGTGTGGTAATAACACAAGCAATCCCCTCTCCTCTTTCTGCTCCCACTCATGGGAGGTCCACTTTTTACAAATACATACTTAAAATTTTGGTGGGTTATTTTTGGTGTAAAAATAGAGAATAATATTGTATTTCACTTACTTCATGAGGTTATAACAAGTCCAACCCCAAATAGAATCATCTTTTTCATCTTTCATATATCCAGCAAATTGTCAGTCCCTTCAATTTTGGAGCAATTCTAAAGGTTAGGAACTTTTTTTTAACTTACGTTGAGTCGAAATCTGCTTCCCTGTAATTTCTACTTTTTGGCCCTCATTCTGTCCTCTGGGGCCAAGATTTGATGACTATAAGCATGTTCCCTCCTAACTCTTGTCTTCTCATGGTCTCTGGTTCCTTTTATTGATTTTATTTCAGTATGGTTTCTAGTCCCTTCACCACTGATATCCTTCTTCTGAATGAAATTCTGCCATTGGCCCTACTAAAATGTGTAGCTTAGTCTGTACACAGCATTTCAGTGTGATCTGGCCAGTACAAGTATATCAGCTCTCTCATTTCCTTTACTATATTTCTAGAGAGAGAGATACTCTATTTCCACAAATGTAGCCTGTTTGTTTTGGCTTCTTTTCTAGCCATATTATACTCATGATTTATATTGGACTCATAGACTTCTAGATTTAACCCCTATAACCTTTTTAATGAACATTTCTCTAGCTGTATCTTTTTCCACCCTAAACAATATGAATCATTGACTACTTGAAGAGGGGAAGGGGAAAGAGGGAAAAACACTTGTTTTCTGGCAATTCTTTTGCCCATTCAGAGTATATGTGTGCATTCAAAGCAATCTAGTGCAAGAGTTCTCCAAGCATTATCATCCAAATCCTTTCAGGGTACCCTCAAGGTCAAAAGTATTTCCATAATAGTATTGACTTTTAATTTATAATATGGTAAATGCCAGTAGATATAAACCACATCAACAAAAGGTCTTTGGGATCCTCAATGATATTTAAGAGTGTCAAGGAATCCAAAAACCAAAATGTTTAAGAACTGCTGCTCTAGTGGATGTAGTGTTTTTATCATTTTTTTTTTTTTGGTAATGAGAAGAGAATAAAAAACAATACAGTGTTTGTTCAGTCACCTATTTATTAGTTTGAAAACAAAAAGTCAGATTAGCAATGTCCAATATCTTCAGTTGGTGCTTACTGAATTGTGTTTTTCTCTCTTCTGAAGGCCATCCTCCACTGAGATTTGAAAGTTTCTCTGTTCCTTTTCAAGCTGATGTGAATAGAGGTGACAAATGATATATGAAAAGGTTGGGAAAAGTCAGGATTTCAAATATATCAGAAAAGGGCATTCATGGCATTTTATTAGACAAGAGAAAAAGCATCAAGTTGGTAGCTGATACAGAAAAGGGAGATAGAACACACTATCCATTCAAACCTTATATCAAGGACAGATGTTTACTGATATTACCACCAGGAAACTGAGAAACAAAAGAGGCATTGGCAATGTACCTTATCTCTCTTGAATAGGAGGTTGAAAGAATATGTGGTATTGCAAATATCCTATGGCAGGTGAAAAATGCTCACGAGATGTGAATGTATAAAGAGTTTGTTTTTCTACTTAGATTTATGCAGCAATACTAATAAGAAGTATATAAATATATATATATATAAATGATGTTAACAATAGTTTAGATTAAATCAAATAGCTGCAATAAAACAGATCAATAAAGCAGTCATAAGTATGCAGGCAGGAAATAAGCATTTATTAAGTACTTGTTATGGGTCAGCAACTGTGATAAGTTAAGGGACACAAATACAAGAAAAATGAGGCAGTTCTGATCCTTGAGTTACTTAGGTTCTAATGCAAGCAGACCCTACACAAAAGGGAACTGAAAAGACTGGGAGGGTGAAAAAGTACCTGCCTGAGTTCATGATGAATAGCTCTATAATTAACTAACTATAAGTATATGTATGTATATATGTATACATGTGTATGTGTATCTATATGTATATGTATGTATACATACTTATATACGGACATATACATATATATACACACATTATGTATATATAATATTTATGTATAAACATACTATGGATTCTGAAACCTGGATGTGAGTACTCTGGAATATTTCTACTGGTACTTCTCTCCAGCTTATCTTAGAGAAATATCCAATATGTGTCTTGTGTATACATACTTATTTGGATATTATCCCCTTATTGACTATAAGCTTCTTAAGAGTAGGGACTATTATTTGCATTTCTTTATATATCAAGCTTTAATGCATTATCTGGCACATAGTAGGAACTTGTTGACTGAAAGGAGTAAAATGTATTGCAATTATGACTAAACCTAGACCCAAATCTACAGGCAGAATATTAATTTTCTTTGTATAGATTTATTTTGATTGCTTAGAAACAATGAATTTTTTTATTATGGTTAAGAGGGTTGATGGACAATTTATTCCTCACAGAATGCATAGGTAGGCAATACATTCACCTTTGAGAACTGGTCAAAAATGGGAAGAATTATTGGTGTTAAGGCAAGGTTATATTGGCAAATTTTTAACCGCTAGCTCTGTTCTTTTTTTCCTCTCCCTCCAAAAATGTATATACGAAACAATTTTAAGCTTAATTTTGATTATTCACATTTTATCCATAACTTCTTTAATATTAGACAATAAATAAAACAATAAACCAAGGCCTTATTTGTAGTGTTGGTCAATTTCCAAAATGTTAATGCTCACAGTGAGAATTAAACGATTGCTTCTTGACTCAGTTCAAACTAGTTCCAGCACATATCTGAAGAGGATGATGGGAAGTGCAAGGGAAAGTAAGGGGTATCAGAAGAGCAAGGAGTAGGTCTGTAGAAAACAAAATGCATTTCCTAACTCTTATTGCGGTAAGTATTAATGAAACAACCAAGAGGATACCTAGCAATGCTTTCTATGCCATACAGTAAGCTAGTGGGAATATTAGCACTCAGCATCCATGACAGAGGCTACTGAGTCATTCTGCCTCTTAGAAAAACTCAATTAACCTTTAAAATGTTTTAGCTTTTGTTTTAAATATTTTTGCTAATTTAATTATCCACTGGAAATATTTTTAGAAGCACTTTTGAAGGGACAAGATTATAACACAAGCACAGCACAGGGTATTTATAAACTGTATTTTGACTGTTTGAACAGAGGAAAATATCTGGCCCTTTACTATTTGAAGTAAGCATTATGTTCTAGCACTCCCCCTCCTCCATCAAGCTTTTTGAACTCTGGCATTTATGAAAATATTCTAAAATGGGAAAAATTATATACTGGGATTCTTTTCTGTGACATTTTTTAAGGAGAAAAATGGTCATTATCTGAAATAATATTTTGCAGTGTAAATAGAGACTTCAAGAATTAAGCAAGTCTGAAGATGGCTGCTTAAGAATCTAACTTTTAAATTAACCCTGGAGAAGGTCATATATAAAAACTACAACAGGCAAAACATTACAATGAATCAGCCACTCAAGTCTTAGGGTGGAAAACTGGAGTGGGGATGCAATAGGGAGACCTGTAAAATAATGCAAAGGCTACTATGTCATTCTCATTTTTATTTAGAGGAAATTTCTCCTTTTAAGCCATGATAAAATACAGGTTAAGAAAACCAACTTGCCATCAATCGCAATGTGACAATTGCCCTGTAATAATCTATCTCAGACTATCTTAGATAATGCACCAGAATGTTTTTGATGAATACTTCTGTCCAAAGAGCTGTTTAAGCTCCAGGAAGATTTTTAAAAGCTGAAATTTTAGACCCTCACACCTCATTGTCTGGTCTCTGTGAAAAGTGCCACAATCTTGTGTCCTCTCATCATTCACTACGCTTTAAAAAATATTACTTTGCAAAGGAAGCATTTGGGCACCATCCAGAGCCAATGGATATTTTCTGAAAATAAAAGGAGATCCTTTCTTCGATGAGAAGATTTATGCTACTAAATGGTAGCCTTCTTCGATTATTTTTCAGTGAGAAGCAGCCATGAGAGGCAGACCCTAACAGCTAGATGGCATTCTGCCCTTCCTGGAATTACTAACAATGACAAAGGCTTTTACTAGAGCCCAGGCGGTTGCATGAAAGTTCATGGTGGTTGCTCTGAATGTTTCAGACACACTCTCAGCATTGACCATCCTTTTCCAAACACTCAATAGCAGAACAGAGTTAGCCTTGCCTTTCCCCGCCTTGTTAATCTGTGTGTTTGTCCTTTGTTGTCAAAGAAGACCATGCCATCAGAGAAATAATGACATGACTTGAACTTGACTTTGTTTTGAGTGAGGGGAGACTGTGCAAGGTCACCAGCCTCAGTTCTTCAGGGCCATCTGAATGCTGTGACCAGATATTCATCAGGATGACTGGAGATGACCCAGGATGAGGCAGTTAGGGTTAAGTGACTTGCCTAAGGTCACACAACTAGTGAGTGTCAAGTGTCTGAGGTGAGATTTGACCTCAGGTCCTCCTGACTCCTGCACTGGTGCTCTATCTACTGCACCACCCAGCTGCCCCCCTGTTAATCTAAACTAACTTCCAAGCACTATCTTCCATTAATCCTTTTCGCAAGCTTACTGCATAGCTTTGCAATCTTGATTGATTCAAGGACAGTGAGATAAATATGTTATGAGCAGAATTATCTTGGATCAAGTGTGCTAAAACCATAGGAAAATTAAAATGTGATCTCTGGATCAATGGACTCCCAGAGGAGAAAGGGCTTTAGACTCTTATGAGCAAAGCAGGCCCCATGTGGGGTCAGATTTCTCATTTCTTTTTAGTTCAATGCCCCTCCACCGGGATAAAACTGTGGAGCTATCTCTAAAACAATGTTTAGGTGATATTGACAGCTAATGTCTCCCCAAAAGGTAAGTAACAGACAGGATTGCTTCCAGAATAGATAATGTGGGTATCAGGTATAGGCGAATAGTGTGTTTGCTCTACCATAAACATACATAGAGATACTTAAAACACCAAATCAATCCATCAGTAACCATTTTTAAGCATCTGCTATGTTGCAGGCATGATACTATTCACTGGAGATACAGAGGCAAAAGACAAAAACAAATCTTGTCCTCTAGGAGTTTGCAGTTTACAATGAGACAGCTTCTGCATGACTAGGTATATGCTAAC
Organism: Potorous gilbertii; assembly: GCA_028658325.1. Taxonomy (NCBI): domain Eukaryota; kingdom Metazoa; phylum Chordata; class Mammalia; order Diprotodontia; family Potoroidae; genus Potorous; species Potorous gilbertii. The sequence continues at coordinate 103,827 of JAQQSK010004291.1, forward strand.
TAGATACAAAGGGCAAGGTAATCCCAAATGTGAGGGGATCAGGAAAAAGCTCAATTATAAAAACCTAGTAAGCCCACCTGAACAAATATAGCGAACCGAAATGATAATTGATTCATTCTATTTGTATTTTCCCAGACCTATAAAGACTCTTTGGAAAACTACTTATTAGAGATTTCACTTTTACCTCCAACCTATACTGATCAAGCTATTCAAAAGGTCCAGACTCGGCCATCTAGAGTGGGTTTCCCCCCCTTTCTTCATTCCTTCTGTTGTGCCTTTCTTTTTTCCTTCCTTTCTTCTTTCTCTCTCCCTCAGTACTTCCCTAAGTTGTTTAGTGCCTCCTTCCCTCCTTTCTTTCTTTCCTTCTGTCTTTCTTTTTTCTTTTTCTTCCTTCCTTCCCTCCCTCCCTCCCTTTGTCTTTCTCCCATTCCTGTTCTTGTTCTTCTTCTCCTCCTTCTTCTTTCCTTTGAAAAGTTTCCTTCCCTCTAGTCATCTGGTATTCAACTAGAGAATTCCAAAAATCTCCAAGGCTGGAAAAATTCATTTCTCAGAATAACTAGCTGTTTCTCTGTGCCCAGCGAAGCAAGGAAGAAGAAACTTCCAAAGACTAAGGCTCATCTACACTGGTACATATTGCATCTACTATGTCCCTGAAGAGAAGGGAGATAAAGAGGAAAAAAATTCCTTCCATTTTCCCCTACCTGCTGAAAGTGTGTGTGTGTGTGTGTGTGTGTGTGTGTGTGTGTGTGTGACAGAGAGAAACAGAGAGAGAGACAGAGAGAGAAACAGAGACAGAGACAGAGAGAGAGAAGAAGAGAGGAGAGATTTGGTGAAAGAGAGAAGGGCTTCCCAAAGGAAAACTGGAGTCATTCTTCTTGCTTCTCTTCTATACCACAGAGGGATGACTCTTCCTTATGGAGTAACCAATCATCTTCAACACAATCTCCAGGCATGGAAACTCATAGAGATATTGTATCATTTCAGCAAAGTGAAAATCATAATTATCTGGATTTTAAAACCATTTACCAGCTTATGGTAGTCACTTGGCATAGCGGATAAAATATGGGTCTTAGAGTCCGAAAGACACGAGTTCAAATTCCCTCTCATTCACTGACTGTGTAAAAAGACACATGAGTTAACCTTTCAGTCTCTTTTCTCAGTTCAGCTTCTCAGTTTCTTCATCTGTAAAATGAGGCCAGTAGTAGCACCTCCCTCCCAGGATTGTTGTGAGGACAAATCAGTTTAGTAACAAATGAGATATTTGTAAAGTACTTAAAGTAGTCCAGTACTTAGCATACAGTAGGTGCTGTATAAGTGCTAGAATTATTGCCATTATTTAGATACTAAGCTCTTTGCAAACCTTAAAGCACTATTGAAATTCTTATTACTATTTTCATTAATTTTTGTTTTTATGATGAGAATGAAAAATATGAATATGTATGTTGTCACAATCAAGGAAATTTCCTTAAAGCAATATATATCTTTTATAGTTACATGTAAAATTGCAACGTGATTATGAACCAGGCCCCTTGAATTATCTCCTGTATTATTACATGTACCTTTCACAAAGGAGTTAAAGTACATTTTCAACTCCATGAGCGGTACTTCTTTCTGACAAGGGTTCTATTGTAATCTCATCAAATGGATGGGTTACAAGTGGAAAATGAATCGAGCAGTTGTCACTGAATCAGTCCTGTGCTACAGTATATTGAGAACAAGCCAAGTTAGAAAAAAATAAACAAATTATATACAAACAAAATACATCTATGTATATTTACACATATATATATGTACGTGTGACTCAAACATGTATATATGATACGCCCATATATAAAAAAACCTAGGTATGTATCATGTACTCACCCATGTTATAGGTACATATAATGCACATGAATGTTATATATTTGTGTAAATACAGTTAAATACCTGTATTTGTTGTTCAGTCATTCAGTCATGTCTGACTATTCAAAGCAATACAGTCCCATGGGGTTTTCCTGCTAAAGATAAATAAATGAGGAAAGAAAGGAAGAAAGAAAGATAAAAGAAAGAAGGAAGGAAGGAAAGAAGGAAAGAAAAAGAAGAAAAGAAAGAGAAAGGAAGGAAGAAAGAAGAAAAGAAAGAAAAAGAAAGAAAAGGATTAAGGCAAACACAGGTTAAGTGACTTGCCCAGGGTTACACAGCTAATAAAGAGTCTGAGGTTGAATTTGAACTCAAGTCTCCCTAACTCCAGGCATGATGTTTTACCCACTGAGCCACCTAGCTGAGCATATATGTATATACATATGTATTACACAACCAGATTATTCTGAGACTAAATTTTAGGATTTAGTGGTCAATCTAATAATTCCCTCATTTCTTAACTTAAGTTATTTATATTTTAAAATCCTGTCTTGCTATGTGATTCTAATAGTATACATATACATATATACATACATACATACATATTTTTTTCTGATGTCATAGCTGTAGAAAGCTTAGGAGTAAGGTAGAATCTCGCCACCAGTGCAGATTGACAAATTTTCTGTAACCAAAAACCTTAAAGTCCTGTGGCCATTCAGAGGGGCCACTGAAAGGGTAAGTGACTTACCCAGGACTAACTAGCCAGTATGTCAGGTTGTCAAAATAATAAAAAATGACTAAAACTACCACTGAAAGCAAAGGTAGTACTGATTCCTGAGATACCACAAAGCAGGGGTAGTATACAGAAAATACATACTGTTGTTTGAATTTTAAAGAATCATTTCAATTACACATGTCAAACAACTTATTTTTAAGTTCATAATAAATCATTTTATATGCAAACATTTTAATTATCCTAATGAGATAGACTTTTGCAATTATAAAGGATACCACATTGAGATCTTTTCCCATTTATCTTTCCCACTGTTGTAATTGCAGTTTGCATAGACAAATGCAATGCAAAAATGCATTGTGAAACATTTACTATTCACCACATAAACATTCTCCAAAACACAAAAATGGGATGGAAACAAATGAAGTTAGTCTTGATGCTCTACATTTTATCTTATTTTGGCGCAGAAGCTTAACATTCTTTCCAATATGGAAGATGTCAAATTACTTCCTAATTTAAGTTTAAGTTGCCATCACAAATATCCTGATGATAAAGTTCATTTCCTAAGCAAAATCTGTTTACCAGGCACTAAAAATTATGGCCTAAGATAAACCTCAGTATCAAACTCCCTACAAGTGACATCAGTATATGGTTTGCATTTCTACCTTCAATCTTAAGATTTTTTACAGAAACGTTTTTGAGGCCTGCATCAAGATCAGATTGTTCTAACATTAGAAGAGACAGCCACGAGATCTGCCCACTGTGCATTCAGGCTCTTGAGGTTAAATCTTAGTGTCTAACCATCAATGTAATGCTTCCCTTATGTTTCTTGACATAGTTAAGTTGTTTACATTTAAAATTCCAATCATGCTATGTAATTCTAAACAGGTACACAAAGCAGAAACAGTAGAGTGTGATTGTCAGATTCATTTCTGATGAAAATATTTTAACTAATTATATAAATGTACATGAATAAGAGAACAGGCATTTTAATGTTTTTAAATAGATTGTGCAAATCACTGTGACAACTCCTTTTCTGCCTTTTGGATATTTATTTACCCAGAGGATAAGGCAGGATAGGCATATCTAATAAAGAAATAAAATTAGCTCAGACTCTGTTTGCTTAAACAAAGGAAAGCTGAAACCCAAAAATGATCAGAGAGGGAAAAAACTATTTTGGCGAAGTACTCAAAGTTGATTCTCTTTGTGGATTAAATTCATTAGAGACTTGTTCCTTTATTTCCCTTTGCTTTATAGCCAAAGGCAATTAGTGATGCTTGGTTAGAATTTCAAGGACTCCCCAGAGGACTTGTCTCTCTATTGCAATCACCAGCACTGTAGAATCCCTCCTAAATTTAGAGAGCAGCTCATTTCTGATAACCCTTATACATCCAATTCAGAAAGGGTATTTAAAATCCCATCAAAGAGCACCCAGCCTATAATCGATAGACATAACTTGATCAAATTATTCGTTACCCTACCTAATATTTCTGTATCCCAAGATAGTTTCTAAATCTCCTAGTTTGAACTTCATTTCCATCGGCTTATTTTAATCCTGAATCCCTTTTTGTACATTTAGACACTGCTTATGTCTGTTCTTCAAATTGTGGAATAGTCTGTCCAATATTCTTTCCATTTAGCCATGTTGCTTCTCATTACTTCTATCTATGTTCTGTATAGTTTAGACCAAGTCTGGACAACATATGACCTGCAGGTTTCTTGAAGCCCATCAAAGGACTTCAGGTGGCTCATGAAAAATGTAGAGGATGTAAAATAAAACAAAGATGTAATGAGTGCTTTGTCCATGTCCTTTTGAACCCGCCTTCCACTAGTCACTATTGTGCCAGTCGTGTAACTTGGTTGCTACTTTGTGTTCTCCTGTTTGTCACAACCAACCATCATCAGTCTGTCTCTGGTCTGAGGAAAGTGATTTAACGATAAAAATCTTAAGTAATAAGTGTAATTCATTGATATTAATTGAAACTTTCCTTTTCAAAAAAATACGGTTTACTTACTAAATAGTTTAATCATTAATTATATATTTAATTAGAAAGTGAACTACTAAAAAAGTTAATCCTATTTTAATATTGACCCCTACCTACTGCCAACTTGTGCAGTTCTGGTTTGTCCCATTACTAGGCACCAATACCAAACAGTACATCTTGATAATGCCTCTAATTGTACTTTTTGCTCTGCAATAATGCAACTTTTGGTCTTTCTCTCAAACTCTTGATATCTGCTCATTCACATCTTCTAGTCTGGCCTGAGACCTGGAATACAAACCTTGGTTTTGCCCTTAAAACTCAGAGCTATGACATACCCATGGTCTTTCCATTCATGTTCTCTAGCTTACACTCTATCCATTCTACATCAAGCCCTGGCTTGCTGTATGCTGTAGCCACTTATGATGTAGGGCCAAGAGCTTTCTTTCATGGTTATATAATAAACCTTAGCTTCTTCAATTTCTCCTCAGTGATATGACTTCTAGGTCTTTCTTCATGCTAGAACAAAGAAAGAGATAGGAATAGAGAGAGAGAGAGAGAGAGAGAGAGAGAGAGAGAGAGAGAGAGACAGAGAGAGAGAGACAGAGAGAGAGAGACAGAAAAAGAGAGAGACAGAGAGACAGAGAGGGAGAGAGAGAGGGAGAGAGAGAGAGGGTGAGAGAGAAAGAGGGAGAGAGAGAGGGAGGGAGAAAGAAAGAGACAGAGAGACTGAAACTTAAAGCACAATTTGAATTTAAATCCAGATTATTAGGGGCTTGCCCTCAGTGAAGGGACAAAACATAACTGAGTGCCAAATTTTCCAGTTGATTGGTTTCGAAAACATAACAGGCAGTAACAAAAATAAATGGAGAATATTTAGGGCATAATTTAAAAAAGCAGATGATGCTTGCAGTTTCTGATGAGAGTAATTGAGTCATAGGGGCTATACTATATCAGGTAATTTCCTGTATTTAAGGTGCTTAAAATATTTGTAACTGACTCAGTTTGGGAGGATCCATGGATGGAGTTATTTTTCAAAATATATTTTATGTTATTCCTTTTATTTAAACAGCACTGTTTATGGTGAAGTTGTGCTTATGTGTTTGACTTCAGGGCAGCATGGTCAAAAACTTAGGGGACCTTTGAAACACAATACAAAAAGAAGAGGGCAGAGTATTAGTCATTGGTGGGGGCTGAGCTGAGATTGTATTTGAGCTACACTGACCACTGCCTAGTCTGATGAGGTGGAATACTTCTACCCCAATGGAGAGCTAGGCTATAGAGTTTGCTAAATCTTTGAAAACCTTAATGAGTTTGTCATTTCCATCAAGTGTTCTCTGGTGTTGGTTGAAATGCATTATGACTGAGGTGTAATAGATTCCCTTTATACTACAATTAGATTTTATATATGTATGCATATATAATCCTTTATACATCATTAATAATTAAACAAGATCAAGTAATTGGATTTAACCCTGATGAGTTATATAGAATTGGTTCCTGTGTTTTTTGGAGGGCAAAATTAGCATTTTGCAAATCAAGTCATTTTTAACTTCTCTAATTCTTTTGTAATATACTTCAATGAATATGTTGCTTCTGTTTCATCTTCATTCAGATACTCTTTATCATGGTTTCTACCCTTGTTTCTGGAATTCCTCACTTGAACATATCTACAATATTCATATAAGTATATATACAGTTCTATTCTATACTATCTGCCCCACTCCCTTATCTAAACTTTTTCTTTAGAAAGAGGTATGTCCTTTCAGAGGAATAATGCTGTCATATGTATTAGTCCAACAGGTTGTGGTAATGCCTGGGAGATCAACATTGTCTCCTTGCTTTTTATAACAACAAGAAGGCGCCTATTATGTGAAAGACTCTGGGATAAGTGCTTGAGAATCATGTATAGTTATATGAGGTAGACATTCTTTCATGGACTTTGTTTCTTGTGAATTTGTTTCAGGCATGGTCAATGTAAACCTGTTTTGCTTGACTATACTCACTTCACAAAGGGTCTTGTTTTCTTACTTTCTTTTTTCGATGGGGGTTTAGGAGGGAGAAAAATTGCTTTTCAACTGAAAAGATAATTTTAAAGAGTTTTTAAAAAATATATTGCAAGGAGAGTTTCAAAGTAAAAACAAAGCAAAACAAAGAAAAACAAACCAAGACCCTGAAGAGGAAAAGGGGAGACCTAACTTTCACCTAGACAATGGAGGGCAGGAAACTGTGTGCCAGAGTATAAAGGGAAGAGGGGCCAAAAAAAACCATTGGAGCTAAAAACTATGAGCCTCTTTCTCAAGAAAATAGAACTGGATCCCCTAAGGATCAATGAACTTCTTGTCTTCCAAGGAATGATGTTATAACCATCAGGTGATAAATGACTACATAGATGAATGAATGAACAAATAAATAAATAAATATAAATTTTTCTCTACTACTGTTGTTCTTCTTGAATTGTAGCAATTCTCAATTATATTTAGATTAATGAATATATGTAGGTAGTTTTACCTTCCCTCTTTCTTTGAAGTTAAATTCCTAGTTCAGTAATCCATAATCACTTCAGATATCCTCTCTCTCTCTCTCTCTCTCTCTCTCTCTCTCTCTCTCCCTCTCTCTGTCCGTCTGTCTGTCTTTCTGGAGTCATGTAGAAGATATTTCCACAGTGGCCACATTACAAAGCAAGAAAAAAAAGAGAAATGCTTTAATCTGTACTCAAAGTCTCTCAGTTCTCTTTGTGGAGGTGGAGAGCATTTTTCATCATGAGTCCTCTGGAAGTGTCATCGATTGTTATACTGATCAGAGTTGCTAAGCCTTTCACAATTGGTTATCACTTGGATATTGCTGTTACTGTTCTCCCAGATTTGCTCACTTCATTGTGTATCAGTTCACATAAGTCATCCCAGTCTTTTCTGCAGCCAGCTCCTTCATTTATTCCTACAGTACCATAGTAATCCATCACAAATCATATACCATAACTTGTCCAACCATTTCCCAGTTGGTAGGTGTTCCCTTAATTTTCAATTATTTGCAGCCACAAAAAGCTGTCGTAATTGTTTTTGTGTCTGTGGGTTCTTTCCCTTTTTCTTTGACTCCTCTGGCAACCTTCATAGTTCACTAATACCACCCTCTTAACCAGTTACCCACTTTCTTAAATTGCATTCTTCTTATAGTCTTGGCTTTTGTCCATAGCAGCAATTAAATCACCACCTGTTTCCATCTTCAGTTTCTTGAATGAGACTTTGTGATCTTTAAGAATACTTTTTATATTCCTGGCCATATCATTTTTATGTACATGAATCTCCACAAGTAGGAAGGGCTTATCTGCCTTGTCAAATCTTGGGAAGTTCTTTACCACATCCTGGGTAATTTTAATCTAATCCAACAATCCTTAAGTAATAACTACATTCAGGATGCTACTGTAGACACTAAGGATACTAACAACAACAAAAAAGAAAAAAACAGTTCTTGCCCTCAAGGTGTTTATTTTCTACTGCCAGAATTCAATATGTAAATAGCTGAGTATACACAAAATCATTTGAAGAATAAGGGGATCAGGAATAGCCTTCTTGGGACATGAGCTAAAGCTTGAAGGATGCTATGGATTTTACAGGGGCGAAAAAGAAGGGAGTAAAGTTTAGGCATGGGAAATGCCCTGTTCAAGAAAAAACCTCTCAATTGTTGATCAAGAAATAGCTGCCTCAGAATGTCTTAGCTAGAAATCACCACTAGTCTTGGCTTTCTCTGACTCTCACTTGACAGCATCTATAGAACTACATCATAATTTCTTAGAAGACAAGAAGCTCATTTCTCCTCAGGGGTTCCAATTCTCTCCTCTTGAGGAAGAGTCTCCTGTCTTTTATTTAGCTCCAATTGTTTCCTGGCTTCTCTTCCCTTCATCTTCTAGGTCACATTCCTCCATCCTCCACCATCTTGATGCTGGTCAGGATGCCTCTCTTCCTCTTCAGATTCTTTTTTTGTTTTTGTTTTTATCTTGAAATCCTTTTTCCAAAGTTTAAATAAACCTTCACTCTCTTTAATTTTTTTTCAACTAGGAAGCACTTATTTTCTCTCTTTAGGAAGTGTTTATTCCTATGCTGGATACTGGAGAAACAAAGAAAAAAATGAAATAGTCCCTGTCTTTGAGGGATTTATATTCTGTCAAAAGGAGAAGGGAAATAAACATTTATATAGCACCTACTGCATGCTAGTACTGTGTTAAGCACTTTACAATATCATCTAATTTGATTCTCACAATAACCCTCCCAGAAAAGTACTGTTATTAAATGACTTGTTCAGGGTCAATTAATTAGTTGATCAATAAACTTTTGTTAAGTATTTATTAGGTACCAGGTACTGTGTTAAGTATAGAAAAAGAGGCAAAAGACAGTCCCTACCCTCAAGGAGTTCCCAATCTTTTGGGGGAAATGACATGCAAGTAAATGTACACAAAACAAGCTATGTACGGGATTAATATGAAATAATACAGAGAGAAGGAACTAGAAATAAAGGGGTTGAGAAAGGCTTCCTGAAAAATATGGATTTTATTTGGAATTTAAAGAAAACCAGGCAAAGCAGTAGGCAGAGGTGAGGAGAGATAGCATGACAGATTTAGGGGACAGACAGAGAAAATGCCAGGAGCAACCAGAAGGCCAGTGTCACTTGATGGAAGCAATATGTGTCTTTGTTGTAATAACATATGGCTCCTTATTTAGGTTTTGGTGCCTTAGAATGAGTGTAAAGAGCAATTCTTTCTTGTTTTGGCCAGAAATTCTGAAGGTCTTCCCTTCCTAGACTGATACCTTTGTGATGGTAAATTGAGCCTTATTTTGTCTCAACTCTTACTCAACGATTAGTCATTGAATGGCTGGCCTCAGACAACATCAGTCCTAGGAAAGACCATAATTTAGAAAGGCCAATGTCACTCACTTTATCCTGGGCCATTGTCAGTGATATTGACTTTTGTCTTTCCTCTAGACTTCAAAAATGCTGGAACGAAGAGTGAGACTGACAACTTGCCCATCTCTGCCCTACTCATATCCAGTTCACACATAAGTCAAGACATCACCTTTCTGATGCCATTGGGCCTCTCCGATAAAGAAGATTGAACAACAGCAATTTGTCCTTTGATGTATTTGTTAATTACCTCATATTCTGTTTTATTTTCATTTTCCATTTTTTCTTATATGCCCATATTATAGCTGTATTTGTTTGCTATCTTTACTTAATTTGCTGTCAGCTCTCTATGCATAGGTAAGAGTAAGCACCCAGACATACACAAGGGGACCTGCCATCATAGGTTCTTTGATTTGCTTTTCTAAAAGGAAAGACAACTTTCAAGGAGTCAGTAGTCACTTTAATCAAGCACATGTATCATTCACTGCGTTCAGGGGAAAAAGTCAACACCCTGAACTTCAGAGAAAATATAAAGAAATCAAAAGTCAACAGACAGCGCTTCCAAACTGTCTGACAGTAAACAATACATACATCACAATTCAACTGACAGATGCAACTGTCTAAGCATACGTACATAGTTACCAGAGAGGAAAGCACCAACATCTGAGTTTTCAAAGCTGGGTGACTGCTTAGTGGCTTCCCAGCATCTCATCTGGCACATAAAGCTTCTTCCAAAGACTAAGCCCCAAAGTGAAACCTCACCCTCAGAGTATTTATGCATTTTTTTTTAGAGCCAGAGGGTATCATAACCCTTGAGAACCAATGCCTCATTTACAAAAGGTGTGGACTTCCCTCTAAATCTTCTCAGGTCCATTAATGGGTGGGGAAGAACTTCTTTAATCACATTATTCAATCAGAGGTACTTGATTATACTAAACAAAAAATGTGTTATCAATACAGCATAGTTTTACCATTTTGCTTAATTTGTTATTTAGTAGACCTGATATTAGTATTACTTGTTGGCTGTGCTACTATATATTCTCCATGTAAAGTTGTTTTAATTTGCATTTCTCTAATCAATAGTGATTTAGAGCATTTTTAAATGATTATAGATAGCTTTAATTTCTTCGTCTGAAAACTACCTGTTGGTCTATACCTAATTTCTGCCTTACTACTTTCCAGTTTTCCCAGCATTTTTTGTCACATAGTAAGTTCTTATCCCAGAAAGCTGGAGTCTTTGAGTTTATCAAACAGTAGGTTACCATAGTTATTGACTACTGTGTCTTGTGTACCTAACCGATTTCTTTGATCTACCACTCTATCTGTTAGCCAGTACCAAATGGTTTTGGCTTTGCATTCTTTGTCTGTTGCATGTATACAGTGCTCAACAAGTTAATATTCATTAAAGATTCACTACAATAGTACAAATAGAAGCAGAAAGTAAGAAAGTTTCTGTCTTCAAGGACATTACATCCTTCTAAAAATAGATTTTTATTTATTTTGTTATTTCCCAATTACATATACATTTTTTGATATTTATTTTTTTAAAATGCTGAGTTCCCAATTCTCTTCCTCCCTCCTGCACCTCCCCCACTCCTTGAGAAGGTGAGCAATATATCGATTGTACATGTGAAGTCATGCAAAACATATTTCCATATCAGCCATATTGCAAAAGAAAACACACACACACACATACACACACAAAAGTAAAGAAAATAAAGTTAAAAAGTATACTTCACACACACACACACACACACACACACACATACACACAAGCCTCTGCTTAATTGTATTCTTCTTGGGGAAGCAAAAGAGGAAAAGGGAGAAAAGAAAAAAGTAAAAAAGTGCACAGAAGAGAGCAAGAGAAGACTTACAAGAAAGCAAAAACACAATGTGTAGTATTTATTATCTAGGCTTTCTTGAAATGGAAGCTTGTTACTGTATATTTTGAATCCTTTACTACATTTTGCTATGTATATGGCACAGTACAGCATCCTACATTCTGCACATGGCACAGTCTTTTTTCCTTTTATTTTGTATTTAAGTATATAATATGTTTCTTTTTCTTTTCTTATTGTGTAATTAAGTTGTGGTATTTAAGGTTTAAATAAGAAAAAGAATTTCAATCTGCATTCATCAGTTTCTTCTCTGGAGGTGTAAGTTTTCATCATGGGTCATTTGGAATTCTCTTGGATCATTGTCTTGGAGTAGCTAAATCTTTTACATTTGTTTATCATTAAAATATTTCTGTGAGTGTGTATAATATTCTTCTGATTCTGTTCCACCACAATAATACACAATTTGTTCAGCCATTTCCCAAATGAAGGGCATCCCCTCAATTCCATATTCTTTGCCACCACAAAAAAAGAGCTGCTAAAAATATTAACAAATAGGTCCTTTCAACTTTTCTTGAATCTTTTTAGGATACTAGTGGTAGTACTGCTGAGTCAAAGGGTACACACGGTTTTATAGGTCTTTGGGCATTATAAGGAAATTGTAAGGAAATCATATTCTAATAGGCTGACAACCCATAAAAGGAAGCCTGAAAGGGGTAGGAAATAGACTATATATGGCACTGTAAGGCACTTATTTACCTGGGACACTGGGTTAATCATCTTTATTTTGTTATGTACTCATGTTGCATCTTAGACATTCATTCAGATGCCAAGTGCATCACATCCACTTTGTGAGAGATTGGTAAAATTCAAAATGCAAGGAGGTATCTAATGGGTGGGGGAGTGGGGACAATGGGAGAAGGCAGAACTGTTAAGGACCTGATGGAAGAAAATATCTTGAATGATGGCTGGAATCATGGGAAATTTGCTTTCCCATCACATCCTACCCCTTTAGCCTGAGAATAATTATGAAATTATCTCATAATGTAAATAGCAAGACAGAACTTGAATAGAACCCATAAAAAGACTGGGCAAGAGAGAGGGAGAAGGGAAGCACTGTGCTCTATAGGCCAACAGGGGGGAAATGAAAAGTGCCTGGGTTCTGTGGACAGTTTTTGCAGTAGCACCATGGAGGATAGTGGCTTCAATATGATTTCCTCTCCCAGACCCTTGGTGTATAGAAGTGAAAAGCAAAGGGACTTATTACAGCCCTATAAAGACTGCTGTTTTTCATTGCATCTCTTCTATGTAGGTGGAGATCTAGTTAAAAAGCAGATGTTGCAAGGAACATAGAGCAAGCAAATGGTCCTTATACTCCATCATTTTCTCCCCTTTGTCTAATTGCCACTAAAGCCGATTTCTGTAGTTGCTCACTTATTCTGCTATAAGCTGTTTTCAGTTAACTTAGTCCTACCTCTCATGAACCTCTGTGGGCCACCCACACAACTCTGTTTTCTTGAGTCTATTTGTGGTAGGTATGCTATGATATATACAATAATACCAACTATAACTCTAAAAATAACTTTTAATAACAATAAGAGAGTGCTAACATTTGCAAAGCACATATACTGTATCGCTGACTTTATTATATGTATATATATATATTATATACACAATATACTTTATTGTTGACCCTCAAAATAGCCCAGTCACACAGTTACTTTTTTTTGGTTCAGGTCATGGAAACCATTAGTGAAGTCCTGGTGAGAAACTTTCTACGGACGCAGAACAGCAACCCTTGTTCAAATTACAGTTCTAAAGTTCTTGGGGGTACTGGGAGGATATACGACGTGTCCAGGATCTCCCAGTCAGTATGTGTCAGAGGTGATTTTCCTTACCTGGAAGCCAGTCCTTTATCCATTATGCTATACTACCTATCAATGCAGGTATTATTATTTTTTTATTTTATGAAAGAGAAAAATGATCCACTGAGAAACTGACTGCCCATGGTCATTTAATTAACAAGTGTCTGATCCAGGAAGTGAACACACATCTCTTAACTGGCTAGTATTATATCTACTCTGCCACATTCATTTAACCCCAACTGCCTTATCCTGGGTCATCTCCAGTCATCCTGATGAATATCTGGATGGCTCTGGAGGAGAAGTGAGGCTGGTGACCTGCACAGCCCTCCCTCACTCAAAACAAAGTCAAGTGCAAGTCACGTCATTATTTCTCTGATGGCATGGTCTTCTTTGACAGTGAAGGACGAACACACACACACACACACACACACACACACACAAACACACATTGCCTATGGTGATTATCATTATTTTGACTATTTTCTACATTAAAATTTCTATGGTATATTCTCTCTTCAGGGGATAATTTCTTGCTATGCATCAACCACTTTTGTAACTTGGGAAAATGAAGCATCATCTTACAGAATCTTCGAGTTTTTCAAACTCAAACTTCATCTGGGGTCCAAAATTCAAATATTGCAACTGTATACATTTTGAAAATGAAACTTTTCACCAAGGAAAGTTCTTAGTGCACAGATATTTAACTATGTGTGTATGTATATACACAATACATATTATATATGCATACACATACATATACACACATTCATATGTACATATATGTGCATAATGTATATATGTTTGTATGTGTGTGTGTGTATATATATATATATATATATATATATATATATATATATATATGTATGATGTGTTGTTAGTTCTGGGTCATAGAGAAAATGTGAATCTACAGATTACTCAGACAGATAATGGCAAAAACCCAAGGTCCAAAGTGCTAACAGAAATCAGATCATGGCCTAATTAAAATCAGTCAGTGTATCCAAAGGAAATTCAATATGTATTCAATTCTCAATTATCCATGAGGAGATTATCTATGGTTATGTCTCCTCCTCAACAAATTGTGAGAGATTAAAGCTTTCAAAGATGCTAAAATGAGACAGAGTTTTGCTTGTATCTATCCATTTTCTCAACTCCCAAATGGTTGGTTAGGTTTTTCCTTGCATGAAACTTATTTTTTCCTTCCTGTAACCAAATTTAAATTATCTTCCTGGGTCAGCATATGCTCTGTAAATTTTGGTCTTAGAGAAAGTAAGATATAAAGTGATATGCCCAGGTCAGTTTATAATAGAAATAGGTCTTGAACTCAGTTCTTTATTCATTATATCATTTGCCTTTCACTTTAAAATTCTTTATAAGTCTTCCTTTGCTACTCCTAACTTCTTTTTGCTCCTTAGCCGCTTGCAATCTAGCTTCTTATTCCAATATTCTACACAAATTGCTCTCTCACTCATTGCCAATGACCTCTTAATTGTTAAATCATTCAGTAATATTTTTTTGGTCTCACTTTCTTGAAATTTCTGTAGTATCTGACACAACTGATGAGACCGTTCTCTTGCTTCCTCTCTTATAGTTTGGCTTCTGTCATCCCTCTCTCCTGTTTCTTTTTCTAATTGTTTCCATTCTTGAGGCTTTACCTGCTTTCTCCTCCTCCTCTTCCTCTTCCTCCTCCAGACTAAGTATGGTGAGCTCAAAGATTCAAGAAATGTCTTCTTGGTCCCTCTACTCTTGAGAAGCAACTAGTTGGCACAAGGGATAAATACTGAGCTTTGAGTCAGAAAGACCTAAGTTCAAATTCTGCTTAGGCATTCACTAGCTATGTGACTTTGGGCAAATCATTTAACCTATCTTAGCCACAGCTTCCTCATTGGTAAAATGAAAGACTAAACTTTTTATTTTATTTTTTAATTTCATTTATTTATTTATTCATTTATTTTTTTAATGTTCTACAATCACTACCAAAAACCTTAGATTTTTACCCCTCCAACCTACCCCCCACCACTCCCCTCCCTCCCCAAGATGCCATACAATTCTATAGAGGATCTACATATACTTTCCTGTTGAATATGTTTTCACTATAGTCATGCAGCATAGATGAACTTAAATAAATGGAAGAAATCATTTAACAAATCAAAACATAATACACACACATACACAAACATGATCTGCTACATTCTGCAAATGAATTCCATAGTTCTTTCTGAGTGTGGAAGGCATTTTGCCTTAGAAAACCACGGGGAATTATTATGATTATTTTAAGTTCTTGGCGTTATTACCAAGTTCCAAGTCTACCAGAAAAAACTCTCGCACACTGTGCTTGTTGCTGTGCACAAAGTTCTCCTGGTTCTGCTCCTTTTGCTCAGCATCAGATCATATAAGTCCTTCCAGGCCTCTCTGAATTCTTCTTGTTCATCATTTCTTATGGCACAATAGTACTCCATTACATTCATATACCACAACTTATTCAGCCATTCCCCAATTAATGGGCATCCCCTTGATTTCCAGTTCTTGGCCACCACAAAGAGTGCTGCTATAAATATTTGTGTACATGTGGGACCCTTTCCCATTTTTATGATCTCTTGGGGATACAGTCCTAGTAGCAATATTATTGGATCAAAGGGTATGCACATTTTTGTAGCCCTTTGGGCAGAGTTCCAAATTGCTCTCCAGAATGGTGGGATGAGCTCACAGCTCCACCAACAATGAATTAGTGTTCCAAGTCTCCCACTTCCTCT